>CATIWR010082085.1:0-59102 GCA_949677035.1 Omphalea diandra
AACTTTCAAACCTTGAGATTTTAAAGATAGTGATAATTAAATAACTATGATAGAACGCAAGATTTGCAATTTAAGAAAGTGAATTCAAAGCATAGCTAGATGTTTTGGACCAAATTAAGATGAAAATGAGGGAACTACTAAACAAATAATAAGTCATTCACACAATAAAGCAATTAAAACATCAAAAAAAAAATTTCTCTTTCTAAATTTATATATATGAAGAACATAAAATAAAATAGGAATAAATAAAAATAAAATTATCAAACAATACAGACCCTCCCCTACACTTAAGACACATTGTCCTCAATGTGTAGGATAAGTTTTTCGCACAACAAAACAAATAAGTAACACAATAAAAAAAAAAAAAAAAGGAATTAGGAAACTTCCCTGAAATCTCAGGAGACCATGGAAGAAGACGAGCGGGTATCGATGCGATCAGATCTGGAGTCAGCTGGTGAGGTGCATGAGAGTTATATACTTAATATTAAATATTTATTAATTATTATTATTATTTACTATTATTATTATTTATTTATTTATTTTTTAATTATTACTTTTTTTTCTCTTTTGAGCATTACCGCATAAGGATGGGACATGGAAACAGTTCATGTGCGGTCCTAACCACACACATGTGTGGCTTGAACTGCACATATACGACCTCAAATTGCACAGGTGTGCAGCAAACAACACACCTTCTAGACTTTTTTTTTTTAAAGAGCATAACCATGTGCGGTCCAGTGCACATTTGTGCGGCATGGACCACACAAAGTCTGTAGATGTGCACATCATGTGCGAATTTCATCTTGAGTTTTTTTTTTTTTTTAACTTGGCATGTGCAGTCCTACGCACATGTGTGTGACATGGACCTTACATACACTGTTTGTGCACACATTATGTGTGCATCTCTTTTTTTTTTTTTTTTTTTGACATGTGGAGTCCTACGCACATGTGTGTGGCATGGACCACACATACACTGTTTGATTTTTTTTTTCATGAACCTCTTTTTTAAAAAGTTTATTTAAGTAATTTTACTTAAAATTGAGAAGGTCTAACCTCTCATAAACTATTTTCTCATTGAATTCACCTCCAAGATAGAGCTTCAAACGATGACCACTCACTTTAAACGTACCTTTATCGGGATGAGTTACCTCGATTATGCCATAAGGAAAAATTTATTTGACGGTGAACGGTCCGAACCATTTAGATTTGAGCTTTCACAAAAATAATTTGAGGCGAGAGTTATAAAGAATTACTTGATCTCCTTCTTTAAATTGCTTGGATTGATGAATTCCCTTATCATGATACTTCTTAGTCCTCTCCTTATATAATTTGGAGTTCTCATATGCCATTAATCGTCATTCCTCGAGTTCATTCTCTTGATGCTTCCGCTTTTCACCTGCACGGTCAAGATTAAAATCAAGAACTTTGATAGCCCATTACGCTTTATGCTCAAGCGCTACAGGCAGATGACATGCTTTTCCATAAACTAATCTATACGGTGTAGTGCCAATAGATGTTCTATAAGTTGTTCTATAAGCCCAAAGAGCGTCATCTAACTTAAGGGACCAATCTTTCCTAGATTGTGTAATCGTCTTTTCAAGAATCTGTTTGAGATCTCTATTAGCTACCTCAACTTGACCGCTCGTTTGAGGGTGATACGGGGTTGCGGCTCTATGTGTAATACCATACTTTTCAAGCTCCTTTTTGAATTGCACATTATAAAAATGAGTACCTCTATCACTTATTATTGCTTGAGGTGCACCAAAACAGGAGAATAATTTTTTAAGGAACTTAACTATAACCCTAGCATCATTTGTGGGTAAATCTTATGCTTTAACCCATTTAGAAACATAATCTATAGCAACTAGGATGTATTTATTTCCAAATGAAGTCGGGAAAGGGCCCATGAAGTTAATACCCCAAATATCAAATATTTCACACACCAAAATATAGTTTTGAGGTATTTCATCACAACGAGAGATATTACCTGATCATTGGCGATTATCACATTGCTCTATATACCTTTGGGTATCCTTATAGATAGTCGACCAATAAAAACCTAATTCGTAGACTTTTTGGGTTGTCCTATTTGCACTATAATGCCCTCCAGTGGCTCCAACATAGCAATGCTTTAAGATTTTCCATCCTTTCGAAGTTGGGACACATCTCCTTATAATTTGATACGTACAAATTTTGAACAAGTAAGGATTCTTCCAAAAGTAATTCTTCAAATCTGAAAAGAACTTTCTCTTTTGATGATGAGACATTCCCTTTGGTAGAACTTCACCTGTCAAGAAATTTGTTATGTCAACAAACCATGGAACATCTAAATCACTTACCTCTTTAATGTTGTAAAAATACTCCTCAGGAAATTGATCATTGGTCTCGGCTTCGTCGAGCTTTTCTAAATTAGGATTCTCTAAACGAGATAGATGGTCAGCTGCTAGGTTTTCAGCACCCTTCTTATCACAGATCTCAAGATCAAATTCCTGTAACAGTAAAATTCATTGAATTAATCTAGGTTTTGCATCTGACTTAGTGAGAAAATAACGCAGAGCAGAGTGGTCAGTATAAATAATGACTTTAGACAATATCAAATAAGATCTAAATTTATCAAACGCAAAAACCACAACAAGTAACTCTTTCTTTGTAGTTGTGTAATTCTCTTGGGTGTCCGTGAGAGTCGTGCTAGCATAGTAGATGAGCTGAAAATCCTTGTCTTTCCGTTGTCCGAGAACTGCACCAACTGCAAAGTCACTTGCATCATACATTAGTTCAAAAGGAATAGTCCAATTCGGTGCTACCATGATTGGGGCATTGGTCAATTTGTTCTTAAGAATGTTAAATGCTTTTAAATATTCTTGAGTAAAAACAAATGCCACATCTTTTTCAAGCAACTTAGTTAAAGGCCTAGCAATCTTAGAAAAGTCCTTAATGAACCTCCTATAAAACCCAACATGCCCTAAAAAACTCCTAATTGTCTTAACTAAAGTCGAGGGTGGCAACTTAGAAATAGTTTCAATTTTTGCTCTATCTACCTCAATCCCCTTACATCAGATTTGTGCACTAAAATTATACCCTCTTGCACCATAAAATGACATTTTTTCCAATTTAACACCAAATTGGTCTCCTCACAATGTTTAAGCACTCTTTCTAAATTATGAAGGCATAAATCAAAAGAGTCACCAAAAACAGAGAAATCATCCATGAATACTTCCATAATATTTTCCACAAGTTCATCAAAAATTGCCATCATGCACCATTGAAAAGTAACGGGTGCATTACATAATCCAAAAGGCATTTGACGATAGGCAAACTTACCATAGGGATAAGTAAATATTGTATTTTCCTAGTCCTCTAAAGCAATAGGGATTTGAAAGTAACCAGATAAACCATCTAGGAAACAATAGTACATATGCCCTGATAGTCGCTCTAACATTTGATCTATGAAAGGTAAATGGAAGTAATCTTTCCTTGTGGCATCATTCAACTTTCGGTAGTCAATGCATACTCTTTATCCGGTGACGGTACTTGTGGGAATGAATTCATTCTTCTCGTTTGGAACAACCGTCACTCCTTCTTTCTTTAGCACTACCTGCATAGGGCTTACCCACGAACTGCCAAAAATAAGGTAAATTACTCCTGCATTAAGTAATTTAATCACCTTAGCTTTTACAACTTCTTTCATGTTAGGATTTAGTCTCCTTTGTGGTTGAACAACTGGTTTGAAGACATCCTCCATGAGAATCTTGTGGGTGCAGAAAGAGGGATTAATTCCTCTTATGTATGAAATCTTCTAAGCAATTGCCCTGTTGTGTTCTTTAAGTACAGTTAAAAGTTTCTCCTTTTGTTCCTCTTTTAGATCAAATGTTATAATCACTGAGAGCTTTTAATCTTTTTCCAAAAATGCATACTCCAAATGCGCAAGTAATTTCTTCAACTCTAACGTAGGTGGGTCTTCAATGGATGGTTTTAATTTATGTTCCTTACTCAAATCAATCTCCTCAAAAGCTTTCTCCATTATTATTGGTTCATTAGCCTCTAGATAGGCTGTTTGCTCACTTCTCGCACTGTCCTCTTTGCTTGTCTCTTCACCTTAAACAAGACAATGCTCTAAAGGATCTTGAGAGATAATTGTCTGCATACAATTAGAAATAACACAATCCATAGAATCAAAGAAATAACAAGTGTCATCTTGATCAAGTAAGTGTTTAAAAGCATCAGAAATTTTAAAGGTCACTCTTTCATCTCCAACCCTTAAAGCTAATTTACCCGCACTAACATCAATTAAAGCTCTACCTGTAGCCAAAAATGGTCAACCCAAAATTAATGGAATCTCAACATCGACATCCAAATCAAGTATGACAAAATCAGCAGAAAAGATGAATTTGTCTACCTTCACCAACACATCCTCAATGATACCTCTAAGGTATTTAATTGATCTATAATCTAATTGAATACTCATTTTAGTTGGTTTAGGCTCCCCTAATCCTAACTTAGCAAATAATTTATATGGCATTAGGTTTATGCTTGCCCCTATATCAGCTAAAGCCCTATCAATTGTGAAATCACCAATAAGACATGGGATAGTAAAACTCCCTGGATCTTTGAGCTTTCAAGGTAGCTTGTTTTGTAAGATGGTCGAACATTCCTCTCTATGGATCACTTTAGATAATTCCTCAAGTCTCTTCTTGTTGGCTAGGAGTTTTTTCAAAAATTTTGCATACTTGGGCATCTGTGAAAGAGCTTTAACAAATGGTAAGTTAATATGGAGTTGCTTAAAGAGTTCTATAAACTTATCATAATATTCATCTAAGTGATCTTTCTTAAGTCTTATAGGATATGGAATGGTAGGTTTGAATTCCTTAACCAGTTTAGGACATGCATCACCTTGGTCTCAGATCTCCGTTACACTTTTATCCTCGACTTGAGCTTTAGGTCCAGCTTGTAATTTTTTTTTCGCTCCTAAAGGTGATCGTCTTCACATGTTCCTTAGGATTCATCTCTGTATTACTAGGCAAACTACCTTGTGGCCTTTCTGAAATCAGTTTAGCAAGCTATCCAATTTTATTTTCTAAATTATGGATGGAAGCTCCTTGATTTCTTAACATCATTTCATGATTCTTCAAAGTGGCATCTTGAGCTTAGAGTTGAGCATCGAAAGCTTGGATGAATTTGGTCATTAGCTCTTCTAAATTTGATTTCTTCTCTTGGGGTAGTTGTTGTTGTTGTTGTTGTTGATAACCTGATGGAGGATTATTCCTTTGTTACCCTTGGTTCCCCTATGAGAAATTTGGGTGGTTTCTCCATCCTGGATTATAGGTGTTACTATAGGGGTTATTTTGTGATCTTGGAATGTTCCCCATATAGTCCATTCGTTTGTGTTGTATTCTAAGCATATTAGGGCAATCTTGGCTTTTATGTCTCATTCCACACGAGTCACATTGCAACACTTGACCTATTTATGGTGCTAAAACCAATCCATCATTCTTCATATTCAAAGCTTTAACTTGACTTGCTAAAGCAGTGATTGAATCAAGATTATACATATCGGCAGGTTTGTTACTCATTGATTTTGTTTGCCACTAATATCTGTTCATTGCCATCTCCTCAATCAATGCTTGAGCACCTTTTGGTGTCTTATTATTGAGAGAACCTCTTGCCACTGCATATATCATTTGACGAGTCATGTGATTCAAACCACAATAGAATGTCTGAATTTAAACCCAAGTATCTAACCCAAGTTGTGAGCACTTCTTCAACAATTCCTTGAAACGTTCCCATGTCTCATAAAGTGACTCAAAATCCGATTGAATGAACGATGAGATATCATTCCTTAATTTTGCTGACTTCACAGGTGGAAAATACTTCAATAAGAACTTCTCTATCATCTAGTTCCATGTAGTAATAGAACCCTTAGGAAGTGAGTTCAACCACCATTTGGCCTTTCCCCTTAATGAAAATGGGAATAACCTTAAACAAATGGCATCATCCGTAGCTCCATTGATATTGAAAGTGTCGCATATTTCTAAGAAATCAGCTAGATGGGAATTTGGATCCTCATCTGGCAAACCATCAAATTGTACTAACTACTGCATCATTTGAATGATATTAAGCTTTATTTCAAAATTATGGGCTGCAACAGCAGGTCTCACTATGCTTGTTCTAGCATCCATCACTGTGGGTTTGGCATAATCAAACATAGTCATTTGGAGATCTGCCATGACTATTGTCTCTTGATTATGCTCAATCTTTTCGTGACGTTTTTGTCTTAAATTTTGATGAAGAGTTCTCTCTATTTCAAGATCTTCAGGTTTTAGCTCAGTTGTGTTGCTTCAAGTCATAAACTGCTAAAGCCTCTAAAAAGACTAGAAACCACAACAAAACTAAAATAAGAAGGGTAAAATAGGATGGAAAGAAAAAGAAGAAAAAATCATGAAAGAAAAAAATGGTTAAATTAATAGATATGAAGTGTTCCTAATATTTTAATCCCTGACAACAGTGCCAAAAACTTGATATGATCCATTGCTAATACCTGTAGATCGCATAGGCAAGTGCACTATCGAGTATAGTATGGTGTAAGAGTATCGAGTGTCGATCCCTCAAGGACTAAAAGTACTAGTATTAGCTCTTTCTCTATTATTTAACCGGTAATTTTAAGTGAATTAATTAACTAATAAAATAAAATAATTCAACAACTTAAAATAATGAAAATATAAACTAGAGAATGGGAAAAAAATGATCAATATGTCAAATAGCACTCAGGTATTGAATCTCCTTAAGACTTATTAAGAAATTGATTTTCCGACAATACAATCTAATTCAATGTCTATGAAACTGTGGAAATTCCTTTACTATATTAAAGTCTTTCTCAAGATCATTAACATCTAACTCAAGGTTGATTAATTGAAATCTCTTACTAATTAAAACTCTAAATTTGCATTATAGTTCCTTGAATTTCACTATTAGGTTTGACTCTAATCCGGAAGATTTATGTTATCTTATCTCTAGGGGTACATGCAACTCCTTTCAAATGTGCTAGATCTATTCAATAACTTGATTTGTCAATCTAAGTTTAAAGAATTAAAATAAAAATTAATATTCTAGATATATCAATTCAAGAAAATAAAGAGCAACACAATTGAATTTCATAAATAATAAAAAGATTGTATTATCTAAAAAAAATCACAATTCAAAACTCATCTTAGGGTTCATCATACCCAAGTGCCTAATTAGTTTAGTTCATAATTGAATTACTAACCAACATCAAAATAAAGAGAAAATAAAATAGAAAAGTGTTCATGATAAAAACCCTTGTATTCTTCTCTTCAAACATGATAATTGATCAATAATCTTTCTCTTGTGGATGGCTTTTTCTCCAGAAATAAAATAAAGCAAAAACTCTCTAAAAAACAATTTTGATTATCATTCTCCTCCTATCCATCTTTTTTCTCTACTATTTATAGTCTTCTATTCCTCTTTAAAATAGGAAAAATAGAATCCTCCACCAATTAGGAATCAAACCAAACTTCCTCTCCTCAATAGGAGCCGGTGAAATTTTCAATTTTGCACGGTCTTCTCGGGTCTTCCAAATTTGAATAAAAATAGGACTCAAACTCTGTCTTAGAAAATATGAAAACGGGTCCCTGAATGGTTGAATTTTTATTTGGTCCTTGAACTTCTGAAACTGCACAGTTTGACCTAGAAAACTCTCATATTTCACCAATAAGCTCCAATTTCCAGCATCTCCTATAAAATTACAAAATACAAACCAAAAGCGAGACATTATCTAATATTTTTTCTAAAATATATTTAATTAACAGAAAAACTAGCCCTAAAAAAATAGTAAAAATAAAGAACTATCAGGTTCAAATGATGAATCATAATAAGAAAGTAGTTTTATACTAGAAATAGAAGGTCTTGAGACTACACAAAATCTTGGAATAATAACACCAATGAGTGTTTTTACAATTCTCCCTTATATGTGTGTGTGTGTGTGTGTATATAAACAGACAAACATGTAGGCAAAGTGGCATAAAGAGAGCTCATATGATACAAACCCTCCATCAACTCAACCCAAGGTGCCTAAATATGTTAGAAGTTGCCCTGCTAAAGGAATCAAAATATTTGACAGCAATCATATAATTAAATGCTCTCGACTAACAATTTAAAGAAAAGGAAAAGAAAAAATGCATATAGTAATTCAATCAAGGAAAAAGTACAAGGGCAAAACAGATGTTTGTAAAGGAATCTTCTATTATGTAAACACATGAGAAATTATATGGAATTAAGTATATAAATTTCTTTGCTATAACCTCCTAGTTTGCTATATTTTATATTTAGGTATAAATTTCAATTCTAACCTCCTATTGTCGTATGGGTTCTGGATTATAAACTAAGAAATGCCTAACAAACAATCTAATTCCAAAAGATTAGCAAATGATTATTTCCAAAGTCCCTCCTATGCACATATACTTTGGAAATACTAAATATGGAAAGCATAAAGTTAAAGGACTAAAGTGGGGAGGTTCAAATTTCATTATTATAAGGAAATTATGAAAGACTTAATAAAAAAAAATAGGACTATAAAGAAGAGGGCAAGGGATTTTACATCTATAATTCTTAATTTAAATGACTATTTGCTAACTTTTCCATTTATTTAAACACAAATACCTCTACTATTTCCTATGACATGACTAAGGCCATCTAAAATTTTTACAAATTTTAATGTCAATTAACAACTTACTCCTACTACTACTTTATTAAGCCCTTATGGTTTTCTTAGCTCTTCTTAAATAAATGCCCTCTCATCACAAAATCATAATTAAGAAATAGACAACACTAGCAACCACTTAAAAGCAATAAATAGTTGAAAATGACTCTAATCAGGCCTACATTGGGATCATGACTCTATAACTTATAAAGACATTTTTTTTGGATAAAATTTTTGTTATTCATGGTCTTTTTGGGCATAAAAATTGATGTAAAACACTTCCTTTTTCTTTTGTAAGAAATTAATCAGGATAGTATTGATGTGTTGCCCTAATAAATTTCTGATATAAGTCATACAACGCATGAAATATGTGGATTTTGTTTTAGACATGCCAATTAGCTTATTTTGTTGATTTTATGAATATATATGAATTACATTATCATGATTTTTCACCAGAGTCCTTTTGGGCCTAAGAACTATTACAATGTTGAATTAAGATAAAATACTGAATTATAGACAATGAAGGGCAATAATCCATTTAGCACCTGCTCTTACACATCAACAAAACACTTACATCCTAATATGGATCATACACCTAATTTTATATAATCACAATAAACATCATCAACGTAACACATAAAGCTAAAACTAAAGCTAAACCCAACCAAACTAGCAACCTTCTTTGCATAACAACCTTCTTCTTCCAAACTTCAAGCTCAACTTCCATGTCTTTCACCTCTTCCTTTAAAGCCCTTACCTCATCATAATTATAATCTGGCACAAACAATGCACCTTCTTGATTTCTCAAATTAATTACATTTGATCTCAGTTGATTAATAACTTTAACACTTCAATTGGTTAAAAAATAATCATGTCACTCAAAATAGTCATATCCATTTCTTTACAATAATTACAAAATTTGCATCAATGATTTGTAAAGAAAAATACAAATGGACAAACACTTACCCTAAAATTTCTACAAGAGTAAAATCTCTTTTTAGAATTCTCAATAGACCCTGACACCTATCTAATTGTTTTTTACCCAAATAGACAAATTATTGGTAGCCCTTTATAACTAAATTCTGGTCTTGCAACTAGAGAACATTGAGGTCATGTTGTCATTGAGTGGGAAAAAAAAAGACATAAATTGAAGAAAAATAAGAGTTACAATAAGAAGCATAGGAGGATGCAATTAGCAGCAAAAGAAGGTAGGTCGAATTAGGGATTATGAATTATAAATTGGGGATTTCCATTCATAATATTACTATTGAAGGAAGATTCTTTTTGTTTTAAGTTATTGTGGACCACAAGTAAAGCACGCATCTTCAGCTAGTTAATTTAAGATCCAAATAATCTAATTCAACTATATTTAATTTGAGTTTAAATGATCCATTTAAAAAAAAATAGGGGTTTAAATGCTTTTTATCCATTAGTTTAAATATAAAAGAATATTTTCATACTTCCATAATATTTGAATTGAAAAACATAAGCATTAGTAGAAAAACCTTATTTTTATCAATGACATAATATAAAATATTTAAATTACTTTTTATAAAATAAGATATGAAGTAGCATATTAAGATAAAATATAGGAGTATAATTATATTTTATCCTATATTTCAATCAATATATATTATTAATTTCAATAGCATGATTAGCTTTGCATAATTATTTGTCATTTGTCAAATAATTGCGTATAATATACACACATGTCATTGTTATATATTATGCTATTGAAAACTGATATATCAAAATATTTTAAATAGAAAATTGCAAAAAATAATTATCATGTAAAAAGTCCTTTTAAATAGAAAATTAAAAATCTAAATACTAATTCTGAATAGAAAGCTAAAATCATATAATAAGAAATTTTTGAACAAAAAATTAGGAAAATCTAAAAAGTAAAATTATAAATAACTTCTAAATAGAAAATTAGAAAATTTAAAAATAAAAAATTTAAATAGGAAGTTTAAATTTAAATTAATTTCAGTAATTGTTCAAAATTTTAAGTATACAAGGCAAGCAACAATATAATAGATTATCGAGAATTATTTTATTCAAATTTAATAAATTTCCTATTAAAACTATGTTATACAAAATTTAAGAAATGAATCAATAAATAATTTTGCGTTAAAATTATCTTATATATGTATATATAATTTATAGTTATCTATTAATTTTATTTTTATTATAAAATACTTAATATTATTTATTTAATTGATTATTAGAAATTATCTCATACAAATTTATTGTCCCCTTGGTGCCCTAAAAGGGAGTTGAATAAGGCAATAGTAAGTAATAAAAAATGGAACAAGTGTGAAAATAATAAAGAATCAAGACAACCAATTTATAGAGGTTCGACATAACCTGTCTACGTCCCCTCCTCTATTATTCCCACTAGAGCCTTTAACTCTCTAGATAGCTTATTAGGTGTTATCAACTACCTTTACAATAGTAGTTTCCAACCACTATCAAAACATTACAAGTTGACTTATGAGTGCTATTAAGGTTGTTTCCCAAAATAGTTTACAAGTACTACCTTAACATTTCACAAAGTATGATTTTAGATCTCCTAACCAAAGATTTTCTTAAACAAAATTAGAACTTAGAAAGTTGAGAAAAAACTCTATCACTCAAGCAATAATCAATTTAGAATATACTCACAATGTATGTTTGATTTGGTTAAAAGTTTTGGGAGAAGTCTGAAAGCTTGTTCTTCAAACTCTGTTTTTGAAGATATCTCTTACAGGCTTTAGCAAGGATCTTTTATTGCAAGTTAGATCACTTTTGTTTCACCCCCTTTTTATTTAAGATAGTTTTTACTGTAGAAATACTCATTTTTTGAACTTTTTTTTTTTTTGTTATGACATGGTCCTTTTATAGGAAAAGACACGAAACTAGCTGTTAGAAAGAAGGTTATCACTTCATGTCACTAGAATAAACACTCAATGCCTGTTGGACATTCTCCACGCCTGTTGTTTGGTCATCATCTGGGTGATTTTTAAACAAAATACAATTTCAACAGTCATTTGTACTGTTGAAATGCCCATTGGAACTAACTGTTAGAAAGAGATTTGCCTAAACACTCCTCTTCTTACTTTTTCAATTATTTATTCAACAATTCTTCAATGGTCTTTGGCAATTAATAACGCTTATTAAAATTCAACTTCAACTCCTATTAAGATATGAACAATGCCCATTATAACTTTCCAAGAGGATATGAACTTGATGTTTTGTTTTTCAAGATTTTCAACAGTACTTCAATGGTTGTTGGTGAACTTCCAATGCCTATTAAAAGTGATCTTAATGTTTGTTACATTTTTTAGAGAGTCTCGTTAGATGGTCCAAAGATCTTAGCTCTGTCTAGGAACCTCTCTAACACTCATTGGTAGAATCTAATGTTTGTGCCAAGATCTTAAGAATTTTACTTGAATAAAGTCACTTAGTCTAACACTTATAGCAAAAATGTAACACCTATTAAGATGTCCAGATCCACGCCCATTTCAAAGAGGCTTGCACAGCTCAAATGATTGAGTCATCTAATGCATGTTATATTTTAGAGAAAACGTTGGTTGAGAGCTCCATAAGACTTTACTCACACTTGGGTATCATTTTAATGCCTATTAAGATCCTTTAATGCCCGTTGTATAAGTCATAATGCCTGTTGAAATATGGCAACACCTGTTGGAGTTGAATACTTAGAGTTTTCACCATAACTCTTTCTTCAAACATCTTTGTTCGATAAGTTGATGTACCTGCAAGATTTTAGGCAAACACTTGGACAAATGTTAGCTTTCAGATGTGTTTGTAATCATCAAAACAAGCTTGGTTCACCACACTCCCAAGCTAGGTTCAACATTGCCCCCTTTTGATGATGACAAATAATCTATCAAAGTTAGTCAACCTTGCACAAATGAAAAGTGTGCATCATATGATGGAGTTAATAATATTCTAACTCATCCTTAAGTGTATCAAAATATCAACCAATATGATTTACACTATGTGCATAAGTTATAAGAATATGTTCATGTTACTCCCTCTTAATTTCATATTATATGCATTTTTATAACAAGTTCTCATATCCAATTATTTTCCATAATGAGTTCACATATATACTCTTCTTTGTTTATCAAGTCATTATCATACACATACTTCATTACTTCTCCTTCTTTACCATGTATACATACCTTTTACATATCACATTCCATTTACCTTTTCCTTTACCTCCGATATATCATCCATCTCTTTTACCTTCATATTCCATTTACCTTCTCCTCTTTTGTCATTAATAAAAAGAAATAGACAAGAATAGTAATAACAAAGGAATAAAAAGTTAACATATTATTGCATTAGAACTGTTTTCCATTACATCAATTATTTTTTAGAAGGAAAATAAAGACAAAAGAAATGTAATAAAGTAAATATGCAATATGAGGGAGTAGGGAAAAATTGGTTTGAGCTAAGTGTTTTAGGGATGGTTCTAAGGTTTGTCCTTGAGCTTATCTACTGCAGCTGGCTTAGTTGGAGTACTTAGAGTCCCTCATTACAAGTTCAACCCTTCCACTGTCTAATCTAAAGTCTAGTTAACATCTTTCATGTCCCTTTGAAGTTTTTGCACTTTCTAGTGTAAGGAGACAGTAGAAGATTCAACCCTTTTGTATTACATTAAAAATGGTCTCTAATTGCTCAAGAACCTTTCTCTCAAAGATAGTGAGTGATGGATTAGATGTGGCAGGAGCAGGAGCACTTATTCCAATCCCTTCTGCCACCATATTCTTATTGCTTCCTTAATATCCTCATTCTCCTCTTTTTGTTGAGGAATTTCTCCTTCTTTTGGTACCTTTTTATTAGACCTGAATCTAATATTTGCAAGATTCCCATGCTAAGAAGCATTTTCTCACTAATAGATTCATTGTGTGGCATTTTTTCTAACATAATATTTTTCTCTACCAATTCATCCTTTGTTTAGGGAATGGTTTCACATACTTGGCAATTTTTGTGATGTAGTGACCCATCATAAACTCATTAACTTTGTCCACCTGTCCATCTATCCTTTAGATAAAAAATAATATAGTGTTGATCCTTTATTTGTTCTTCATACACCATAAATAGAATAGATCAGTGATTGTGCGATTATCATTTGACTGAGCTCTCCCATTTATATTCCATATAATGAATTGATGGGTTATTTTCAAAGCTTGACTTTTAATTTTTAATGCCTTGATGTTGTTGTAATTGTTCTTTCCATCAATGATAGACTTCCAAAATTGATTGACATCAACCTTGAATGTAGAAGAAGGCTCTATTATCCCTGAGGTAGTAGTATTAAAGCACTTTACCAAATCGTTGGGTCTAAGGGTATATTTCTTTCCAAATAACCTAAAATTTATTGAGCCTGTATAGGCATACATATCACAGTCACTGCCCAAAACCTCCAAAGTGGTGAGAAATTCCACCGTGAGTTTTAGGTAAGAGGGTTCTTTGAGATGGCAGAATAACTCTCATCCAATTCCCACCATAAGCTCTTCCACCTTTTCAGCTAGCCCATATCTTTGAAGATCACTCCACTTAAGAAACTTTCTACCTCTTAGGTTCCTCTTTAGTAACTTCATAGCCAAATCATTCTCTTTTCATTCTTGAGATGGAACTATTTGAGCAGGGGAGGAGTATGTTTTGTTTATGATGCCTTTCCTTTCCTTTTGAGTTTTAAACCAGGTTTACATTTTTGGATGATTGTTGTGTTAAGGATGGTTCTGTAGTTCAATTCTTTTATTGGCTAAGCATAGAGGCCAAATTCTCCTCAATCCCAAAGCCAAAGTAAGAGGGTTGAGGGTTTTTATAGGCTGATTGCTTATACCTCTTGGTTGAGTCTGGTTTGGGTTCCATTAATTAAGTGTTTAAGGTTTGATGCAAGTGAGTATGCAAAAGAAATAGTAGTAATTTGAGAGAGAGAGAGAGAGAGAAAGAAAGAGTTGAAAGCATAGTAAAGCAAAAAATAAACTGACTTTAGGGTTGGAATGGGTTTATATAGAAGTTCAATCAACTACCTTGTTTTAAAAATATAACCATTGAGATTGTTCAATGATTGTTGTGATTTGAACAATAGTTGTTGGACATGACTGTTAGGTTACTCAAGCAAGTGTTCTTCACCCAACATTGGTGGCTACTCACAACGGCCATTGGGTGAAGAACAATGGTCATTCAAAATACATAATGATCATGGGGACTAACAGAAGCAAAATGGCAAATTCATAAATAACATGAGGGTCATTGAGGACCACGTAATGAACATTGGCCATGTTTTTCAAAACAGAAGTAAGTTTAAAACACATTTTTCAAAGATGCAACCATTTTGAAAACTTTGCTGATGAATATTATTAATAAAACTCAACGATATAGTCATGAATTCAATTAATATATGGACATTTTGATCAAGATTATACACAATTAAAATCTTTAGCTTATAGAGTCTAAAGACTTTAATGGTAATCAATTCAAGCAACATATCAAGTATCAACCAATAATAACCATATATAAATTGACATAGGTGAAGAAGAAGAACCTGTTGAAGTTAATCCAAAGTATTCCCATCAATCATACCAAGTTCTCTTTTGATGAATTGCATCCTTTCATCACAAAGAGGTTTAGTGAAAAAATCTGCCAATTTATGGTTAATATCAATAAATTCTAATACAATATCTCCATTATTAGCATGATCCCTAAGAAAATGATGTCTAATTCTATACACTTGCTCCTAGAATGTTGTATGAGATTCTTAGATAAATTGATGGCATTAGTGTTATCACACATAATGGTGACTTGATTTATAACTACTTTGTAATCAAAAAGTTATTGCTTCATCCATAGGATTGGAGTATAACAAAGACTTAGAGAAATCTTCACATAAGCAAACATTAGTAGCACCAAATATGATATCATCTACATATATTTACACTAATAATAGGTCTTCATTCTTCTCTTTAGAGAAGAGTGTTGTGCCTACCAACTCTTTAGAGAAACCTTTCTTTACAAGAAAATTTCTCAACCTCTCATACTAAGCTCTTGGAGCTTGCTTCAAGCCATATAGGGCTTTGGTTAGCTTGAACACATGGTTAGAAAAACAATGGCTTTCAAAACTAGGGGGTTGTTCAACATATACTTCCTAATCAATCTAGCCATTTAAAGAAACACTTTTGACATCTATTTAATATAACTTAAAATTCATATGAGATGCAAATCTAAGCAAAATCCTAATAGCTTCAAGTCTAGTTACTGGTAATCAAATTCAATTCCCTCTTCTAGGTTATAGCCTTTGGCTATTTACCAAGTCTTGTTTCTAATAATAATTTCATGTTCATCAAGCTTATTTCTAAAGACCTATTTGGTTCCAATAATAAAATGATTATGAGGCTTAGGAACTAAAGTCCACACTTTATTCATCTCAAATTGATTGAGTTCATCGTACATAGCAAGTACCCAGTGTTCATCTTTAATAGCCTCATCTATGGTCTTAGGCTCAATAAGGGAAACAAAAGCAAGATTGGTACATGTATTTCAAAAAGATGATCTAGTTAATACCCTACTTGATGGATCACCAATCATTAAATCTCTTAGATGATCTTTCTTGAAAACCAAGTACCTTTCTACCTAAGATTGCTTTTCATTTAGAGTAGGAAGAGGTGGATTTGTATTTCCTTCACTTCCCATTTAATATGGCTTATCCACATTCTTTCCTTTTTTTCAATCTTCAACTCACTCATAGAACCTACAAGATCAACAAATTCTTGAAGAAATAGGGTCATATTCATCAAATACAACATGCATAGACTCTTTAATAACAATTGTTCTCTTATTAAAGACTCTATACCCTTTGTTGGCAGTAGAATATCTAAGGAAAATTCATTCATCAGATTTGTAGTCAAATTTGCTAAGGTTGTCTTTAGTGTTTAGAATAAAACACTTATAACCAAAGGCTCTAAAGAATGCAATCTCGGGCTTCTTATTGTTCTATAACTCATAGGGAGTTTTCTTCAACAAGGTTCTTATTTAAGACATGGCATGAAGTGTTAACAGTTTCAGCCCAAAAATACTTAGGAAGATTATACTCATTTAACATGGTCCTAGACATTTCTTGAAAAGTTTTGTTCTTCCTTTCTACCACACCATTTTGTTGTGGTGTTCTAGGAGTTAAGAAGTTGTGTGAGATACCATACTCATCACTAAAGCTAAGAAACTTAGCATTCTCAAACTCTCCTTTATAATCACTACTAATATAAGATATTTTCAAATCCTTTTGATTTTGAATTATCTTGGCAAAGGTCTTAAAAGCATCAAAACAAGAGTCCTTATGATGAAGGAACAACACCCAAATATACCTAGAGTAATCATCTACTATGACAAATGCATAATGCATGCCTTCCAAGCTAGATACTTTAATGGGTCCAAACAAATCCATGTGAAGTAATTATAAAGGTCTAGAAGAACTTACCTTGTTCTTATCTTTGAATGAAAATTTAAATTGTTTTCCTTTTTAACATGCTTCATAAACTCCTTCCTTTGCAAACTTGATTTCAGGTAAACCTTCAACCAAGTTTCTTCTTTTTAGCTTATTGAGGAGCTCCATGCTAACATGTCCTAGCCTCCTATGCCAAGTTTTACCTTTATCCACTAAAGAGACTAGACACTTTGCATTACGGTTAATAAAAGAATTTAAATCAATGACATAAATATTATGAATTCTCCTACCAATGAAAAATTTTTGTTATCACTCATCCTTGACACATAGCATGTTTGTGGCTTAAACATAACTTTGAGGCCTTTGTCACATAATTGACTTACACTCAACATATTGTGTTTAGGTCCATCAACAACTAATACTTTATCAAGGATAGGTGAGTCAACATCCTTACCAACTTACCTATGCTAATGATTTTTATTTTTCCATTATCTCCAAAAGACACAATTTCAAGTCCTTTATTTTCTCTAATTGTGTGAATAACTTCCTTTTTCCAATCCTGTGCTTTGAACATCTACTATCAAGATACCACTCTTATTCTCCAACTTGGGATTTTAAGCACATCTGCAAAACAAAGAGAATCAAGTCTTAAGCACCCAAATCTTCTTGGGTCCTAGGGGTTAGCTCTTGCCATTTGTTCATCATGTCTTCTAGAATGGCAGTGATATGCAATATGGCCATATATACCACAGTAAAAATAATTATCGTCAAAGTGAGCTATTGTCCTATTTCTAGGTAGAGCATACACATAGTGTTTATAAGACTTGTAACTCCTTTGAGCCATATTTCTAGGAGTGTTTCTCATGTGAAGAATTCTCCTATATGGTGTGTATCTATATCTACGATCATGCCAAATTTTGTGCCTTAAGCTTATATGAATGATACATATAGGCATAATTTGGTCTAGGAGGAACATGTCTCAGTTATGTGTGAACATGTTGTGACTTAGCCTTTGTGTCATTTATCTTGGCATTTCCCTTCTTAGGAATTTTTTGCATTTTAATGGGTTTAGGTATACTAACTTCCTTAGCCTTAACAAAGACTATTTTGGAAGTAAAAGGAGCAGTAAAGATAGAGTCATTATATCATAATCCATGCTTAATGGATGGGCTCCATTAAATCTTAATGATAGAATCTAACTTCTCCTTTCCTTTGGTGAATTTGTTAATCCTATCCTCAACCTTAGAATTCTCAGCTATGAGAGACTCAACCTCCTTAGCCAAATTCTCTTCACTCTTAGCAAAATCTTTTAAAGATTTGTTCTCTTTTTTAATAGAGGAGGTGCTAGACTTGAGATTCTTAACTTTCAAGGTGAGCTTGATAATAATAGAATACAACTCATCTTTAGAGTAAGAATCAAGGGGATTTACCTCATGGTCACCATCATTGTCACTATCATTGTTGGAGGAGTGCTCATTTAAGGACTCATCTGATTTTTCCTCATTTGTCATTCGATAAAGGTAGGCCAACTCCTTTCTAGTATCCTTCTTATCAGGTTCAAAGTCACTGGTGCCATCCTAAGTAGCTTTATACACTCCTTTTTCTTTCTTAGAGGTGTATTTCTTAGTAGGAAATTTTCTCTTTTTCTACTTGGGACAATCTGACTTTATGTGTCTTCTCTTATTGCATCTGTATCAAATGAGTTAACTCTTGCTACCTTAGTTCTTGTATCTCCTTGCCCTTTTGCTCTTTTGATTTGAGAGAAATCTCTTTACTTTATTCGTTATGAGGGTGAGGTGTTCATCTTTACTACTGTCTTTAACATCACTAGAAGAAGAAAATGTTAGTAGATAAGAAGAAGATGGGTGTTAAGAGTGTACCTCTTTGGCATTTAGTACCAAATCATTCTTTCTCACTCTAGTACTTTCAGCTACTTTCTCAAGAGTGTTTTCATGGCCCAACAGCTTTCCCATGAGCTCATTCAGTGATAGAGCTTACAACTTATTTACTTCCTCTATTATTGTCTTCTTGGCTTCCCACCTATCTTTGGGAAGTGTTCTCAAAATCTTTGCCACCATGTCCTCACTGGAATAAGATTTCCCAAGAGTTTTGAAGTGTCCACTATATCAATAAATTTGTTGTACATCTCAGTGATGGTTTCACTAGGCTGATATACATACATGTATGTATGCATTTGTATCTTTTCTTCTTAACCTCGTTGATTCCTTCATGCTGAGTTTGCAATGTCTCTTATATTTCTTTTGTTGATGTACACATTTGCAACTTAATCTATTGAGATTTGTGGATTGCATAAAAGAGAACATGCATTCCTTATCTATTTTTCAAATTTGCCTTATTCTTTTCAACTGTCCATTCACTCTTGATCTTTAGTGCTAGAACATCTTCAACTAGTTTTGTTGGAACTTCTCTTCCTTCTTTGATAATGTCCCATAGATCTATGGTTTCACTGTCAAGAAAGATCTTTGTATGATTTTTTCAATACCTGCAGTCATCTCCTTTGAGGAAAGGTGGCTTGTGGACTGATTATTGTTCTTTACGACTTGTCATGATTTTGACTCTTGAGCACTTAAGCTTTAATGAAGAGACTAACTTTGATACCAATTGTTGTCCCTTAATGCCCTAGAATGAGGGTTGAATAAGGCAATGACAAGTAATAACAAATAAAATAAATGCAAAAATAATAAAGAATTAATACAACCAATTTATAGAGGTTCGACACAACCTGCCTATGTTCCCTTCTTTAATATTCCCACTAGAGCCTTTCACTATCTAATTAGTTTATTGGTACTATCAACTACCTTTACAATAGTAGTTTCTAGGCACTGCCAATTCGCTACAAATAGACTTATGGGTGCTACTAAGACAGTTTCTCAAAGTAGTTTACAGATACTACCTTAAATCTTTCATAGATTATGGTTTTAGATCTACTAACCAAAGATTTTCTCAAACAAAATTAGAATTTATAAAGTTGAGAAAAAAAAAACTCTCTCACTCAAGCAATAATCAATTCAGAATACACTCACAAGGTATGTTTGATTTAGTTGAAAGTTTTTAGAGAAGTCTGAAAGCTTATTCTTCAAGCTATGTTTCTGAAGATAGCTTTTATAGGCTTTGGCAATGATCTTCTCTTGTAAGCTAGATCACTCTTATTCGCTCCTTTTATTCAAAGATAGCTTTCATTGTAGAAATACTTGCTTTTTGAATGTTTTTTCTTTTATTATTTCTATTGTGAGAGGGTCCTTTTATGGGCAAAGACACAAAACTAGCTGTTAAAATAAAGACTCTCACTTCATGTCACTAGAGTAAACACTCAATGCCTAGTGATCATTCTCCACACTTGTTGTTCGGTCATCATTTAGATGATTTTCAAACAAAATAGAATTTTAACAGTCGTTGGTACTATTGAAACGACCATTGGAACTAGTGGTTAAAGAGAGATTTGCCTAAATGCTCCTCTTCTAACTTTCTCAATTGTTTATTCAATAACTCTTCAATTATTGTTGGCAATTAACAACATCTATTCAACTCCTGTTGAGATATGAACAATGCTCGTTGCAAGTTTCCAGGAGGATGTGAACTTGATACTCTATTTTCAAGATTTTCAATAGTACTTAAATGATTGTTAGTGAACTTCAATGCCATTTGAAGGTGATCTCAATACCTATTGCATTTTTAAAAGAGTCTCGTTGGAGGGTCTAGAGATATTAGCTCTACCCAGGAACTTCTCCAATGCCCTTTGGTATAATCCAACACTTGTGTCAAGATCTTAAGAATTTTGCTTGAATCAATTCACTTGGTCTAATGCTTATTGCACAAATGCAATGCCTGTTGAGATGTCCCAATCTATGCCCATTGTGAAGAGGCTTACACAGCTCAAGTGATTGAGTCATCTAATGCCTATTGTGTTTGAGAAAAAACATTGGTTGAGAGGTCCAGAAGCCTTTACTCATACTAGGGTGGCATTTCAATGTCCTTTAAGATCCTTTAACGCCCGTAGCGCAAGACACAACATCTGTTGAAATATGACAACACCCATTAGAGTTGAATACTTGGAATTTTCACCATAACTCTTTCTCCGAACATCTTTATTTAATAAATTGATGTACTTGCAAGATTTTACACACACTTTGGACAAAGGTTAGTTTTTAAATGTGTTTGTAATCATCAAAACAAGATTGGTTCACCATACTCCCAAACTAAGTTCAACAAAACTAAATCAATTTTATTTAGAAAATATACCAGATAAGACTGAAGGAAGGGAGCAGGCATTATTCGGTGAAAGTCGAAAAAATCAGTCAAATCGAACTAGTTGGGTTTGTTTGGTTCAATTTAAATATAATTTCAATTCTATTTGATTTCTTTAAAAAATTTTAGTTAATTCAGTTCAATTTTTAGATAAAAATTTTTTTATCAAACCGAATCGATCAAATTTAAATTAAATTAAATTAAATTAGATTGAATTTAACCAAAATTATTGAGTTTCATTTAAAATTTGTTATTTATGTTAAAAATATATAAAAATCTATTAAACATATATTATTTACATTAAAAATATTTTTAAATATATTATAAGAATTATTATTAATATTAAAGATATTTTAAAAATTATTTTTTAAAAATTCGTTTGAAACCAAAATGAATAGTAATTAAATCAAACCATATCAGTTCAATTTAGTTTGATTTATAAATTTATTCAGCTCAGTTTGATTTATATTTTAAAAAAAAATCAATTTTTAATTTTTCAATTCAATTCAGCTTGAACGAAATATCACCCCTAATTGAAAGTATGAATCAATATGCAATCATTACAATAAGTTTAAAAAAATTACTTTATTATTTTATTTACTTGATAATAACTTTAATAGAATAATAATTATTTTATTTAATTAAGTCATTATTTTATAAAAATAAATATTAAATTTATTTAAAATTTATTATTATAACTTTTTCGTACAACATTACACGCTAGTTTACAATGGATTGTTATACCGTGCACCCCTATTCACGATGTTTCGTGGTCCGAATGCGCATAAATATGCGTGAATAATAAACATATGTCACTCACACGATATTTAAAAATATGTATAGATTAGTATTTTTCCTTTCTTCTTCTTTTATTTTGACATTTCATTTTCTTTTCTCTTTATTATTTTAATTACAATAAATTGATCTAATATTTAGAAATAAGGATACATATTTTCTATTATTACTTATTTTAAAAAATTTTAAAAGTTTTATTTTATATAAAAATTAAATAATTTATATTTTTATTCATGAAAAAGAAGTATAAATATACTAAATTTAGTATATTAGTTTTGAACTATATTCTTTATTATATACAGGTTCATTAGCCAAATATTATAGGTACATGAATTAAAATATGTAGGTTCATTAGTTATCAACTATAGTTTTATCACTTTTGTTTGATATCAGATAGTAATCGAGATTGTGAGTGAATAAAAAATTGGAATGAAATATAAAAAATGTATAAAGATATGCTTATAATGAATTAGTTTATTTTTCATATATGTTTATGTTTTATATAGTTTTATTAGTTAAGTATCATAGGTTCATTAGTTAACACATGTAGGTTTATTATTTTTAAAAACTTTATATAGGATCATTGAATAACACATGTTTATCAGTTAAATTATCCAAGTTTATAACTTATCTATTACAGGTTCATCGTTTTTAATACTCAGATTCATTAACTTGTATATGTTCAATAATTTACTGAAAATTATAAGTTTCTCTATCTAAGTTCATTAGTTAGATCATGAAAGTTCATTTATTATCTACTATAAGTTTATCACTTTTAATATTCAGGCTCATTAATGAATATATAGATTATAGCAAAATGAACCTATATAATTAACTTAATGAACAAAAAATATATAATTTATGAACATTATATTAAAATTATAATGAACCTCCACTCTATAATAAATTAACCTATGAATTTGAATTAATGAACTAATGTACACAAACTAATAAACATACATCTTGATAATATATAGTTAAATATTTTGTTATTGTCAATTTTTTTTGTAATATTAAAATTGATAAATACCATAGAATTTATATATTAAATATGAAATATATTAAAGTAATAATAAATTATTGTATTATTTATTTTTATTTGAAGGTTTTAATATAGTTGTATTTTTGTTATTTTATGTGAAAATAAAAATAAGTCTATTTTTTCTAAACAAATGAAATAATAATAATAATAATAATAATAATAATGTAATTAAAGAAAAAAAAAAAGAAATGCAGATCTAAAAAGCAAACAATGTAAAAGAGAAATATCGGACGTATTTTAGACTTTGGACTACAATACATCGTGGTCCGGATCCACAATATAATTTGCCGGTTTACAACTATACGTACCTTACATACTTTGGGCCTTTCGGTTCTGTGACGAGGCTCATGCAAAAGTTCTGATCCTAAAGGGTAATTTCGTCCCAGTGATAAACTGGTGGACAAGATAAGAGTCATTGTGGATAGCCCCTTTTCCATTTCTTCATTCAGTATACCAGTGTCTGGTGATGTCCGAAGGTTGTTGACAATGGCTTCTTCAGTAGCCTCTTCTTTTCAAACCAGGTCAAAACCCTAACCCTAACCTTTTATTTTAGAATTTTCTAACCCTAGTTTTCAATTGTTCTTTTTACCATATGTTTGTCTGATAAGAGTTCATGCTTTACTTTCACATCAGTGTAACCACTTGCTTGTGTTGGTTATTCTTTGTAACCATATGTTGTTTTTTTTTTCTTTTTTTGGGAATTTAAGAACCCTTTTGGTTCTTCGAGTGATTTCAAATAATGGATTTGAGTCTGTTTAAGCTGTATATTTGAGATGGGTCTGCTTGCTTTGCAAATTGGAACCTTTGCTCTGATAGCACTTTGTCTTCTTCAGTCAAGTTCTTGAGTCCAATGTTATAATCGGTACTGTCTTTTTTGTGTTATATTGTAGACAGAAATTACTATTGTATGCATGACAATGGGCACGCCAATTCCAATCTGTTCCATTGCATTGCAAATTCCATGCATTAAAAAACTTTGAAATGTAATAGATTTTCCTCTTTATTCCATTTGTTTGTTTAGTTGGTAGTATCTGCTAAAATTAAAGTACAGTGCATCTGCTTTTATTCCTTGAATGTATAGCAGACTTTTGCCCTGCATATTAGAAGAATATATAATGTGATGTGCAAAGTTCTCTTAATTGAGACATTAAATGATAGACAAACAGCTTCTAGGATGGTCTATGTCTAAAATGTAAAAGTCATTTCATTGGAACGGAAGAGATGAAAAAGGGAGGGGAAAAAAGTCTCGATGCCATAGAATAAGAAATTGTACTCGTAGGTAATCTGGAGCAATGATATATCCTGGAGTTGTTGCCTCTTTTGAACCTTATATTTTGTCTTTGCTGCTCAGGTTCCCAAACTGTTTTTCTGATGCTAAACTCATTTGAATAGATAGTTTTATCATAAAACAAGAAATGCAAGACTGCAGATTCAAATTTTATGTCTTTGGGAACCACTGGGAAGCCAGTCAAACTGGACTACTGGCCCTTTTTCCTTATCCTTACTTTTTCCCAAATTA
The DNA here is from genome assembly GCA_949677035.1 of Omphalea diandra. Taxonomy (NCBI): domain Eukaryota; kingdom Viridiplantae; phylum Streptophyta; class Magnoliopsida; order Malpighiales; family Euphorbiaceae; genus Omphalea; species Omphalea diandra. The sequence goes on from CATIWR010082085.1 coordinate 24,791, forward strand.
CTTAGTAGAGTTGATGTTCTAGAGATTCAATCCTATGATATCAACACTTGTAAGCACTTAATCTTGAGGTATTTAACCTTTAGAGCGATAGCCACAAGTTATAAAATACAAAATGGGTCATCTGGCATGTGTGAGCAAAATCTTATTCCGTGGAAATTTGCATCTGCTTATGGATACAGAATAAAGATTTTCAACAAGATTGGAGACATTATCTATGAGTGAAATATTCTAAATTTCTTATATAATTCCTCTTGCTTTGATGTTTCAGCGATCTGAGATCTGCATTTTTGGGTGAGAGAAATGGAGTTTGTGTACCTATTGTTCCTATTACTCATATTGGGTTCATGAGGAAGACCATAGAATGTAAGGAGTCACGGATAGGGAAACAACCAATTTCAGTGCCTTCTAATGTTACAGTCAAATTGAATGGCCAAGATTTAAAAGTGAAGGGTCCTTTGGGAGAACTTTCAAGAACTTATCCTAGAGAAGTCAAGCTTGAGAGAGAGGAGAATGGAGTGATTTGGGTTAGAAAGGCATTGGAAACACGAAGAGCCAACCAAATGCACGGGCTTTTCAGGTAAACTCTCCTATCCATTTATCTTTAACTCTTCCCATGCCTAATATCTGTCCTCATTTTATAATCATTATACTAGTTTATGTTACAATGATTAGTTATTTCATAATTTCTTGAATAGATAATTATTGGAAACTTTTAATGGTTACATGAAGAAACTGAATTGGTTGAATTTGTTTCTAAGTCTTATGATTTTGACATCCCGTCTAGTCATTGATATAGGGACATTAATTTTTAGAATGGAATAAGTGCTTGACATGCTACTCTCTATAAGATGCCTTGATGCATAGAGATCTATGAAGCACACTTCAATTTGAGTCATCTGTTGTGTCGTATCAAACACTTTTCCGATACATCACTTGACACACTTGTTATATGCTAATTTTTAAAAAATCTATCATGTCCTGTGTCCATCATGTCATGTCAGTGTCATCATATCCTTGTATGTGCAGTATAGATAGAGATACGTCTTTTACAGATACGAGTGTAAATGAAACAAAAGACACTTCTAGAAGAAACTCTGGCAGTTTCTTGATTTTAGTGCCTGTTGTTGTTGTAGGGTTCGGTATTTAAAGGATTCCTTTTGTTTAAAATATCATATATGTTTTTCATGTATATATGAATTATATGCTTTGGGTTTTACTTTTGCATGCATCTGCATTCATTTGTCAAGAAGAGAGTTAAGTTTCCAACATGAATATCAGCCTTAGCAAAAGTTTATTGTAGTCTAGTTATATATATATATATATATATATATATATACTTAGGCCCTTTTTTCATTTTAATGCATTCAGGACACTTACAGACAACATGGTGGTGGGAGTGTCTAAAGGGTTTGAGAAGAGGCTTCAATTAGTTGGAGTTGGCTATCGTGCAATGGTAGAAGGAAATGACCTGGTATTAAGTCTGGGATTCTCCCATCCAGTAAGAATGGCCGTTCCTGATGACATAAAAGTGAAGGTGGAAGAGAACACCAGGATCATTATTAGCGGATACAACAAGTGCAACGTTGGTCAGTTTGCTGCTTCAGTAAGGAAATGGAGGCCCCCTGAACCATATAAAGGTAAAGGTGTGAGGTATGCCAATGAAGTTATAAGATTAAAGGAAGGAAAAGCAGGGAAGAAGAAGTAATTGATGCATTTCTTTGTTAGTTTGTCCTCTTACATGTTATTGTTTATATGCGCCAGCAATGTGGGATGTATTTCAATGCTTCATTAAATTGAAAAGCAGTTTTTTTTATTTTTTTTCCCTTAAATCTCATTTCTCTATTTGTTAGGATGATGATTGTAGATTGAACAAACTCGGTTTCCTTGAATGACTTAAAAAGTAGACTTCCTGAATTTTGATGTTTGTTAATAAATTGACACTAAGTTTATTATTACACCCTTTACCCATCTTTTGTCAATAAAGCGAATATATATATATATATATATATATATATAAATGGTTGGCGAAGCTCTTTTTGTTGAGGTTTTCTCCATGTATCCTGTATATATATATACGAAGCAACATGTTAGTTAAGAATAAAATATTATAAAGTCCTTAGATTTTATCAAAATATACTATTTTATCTCTGTATTTGAAAATAAATTATAAAATCTCTTCATTTTGTTGTCATTTGACTAAAGGGAAAGTGCAAGTGAGGCGACGAGGCATGCTTGCGCATATGTAACGCCTAAGGCCATGTTTGGCAACTTGAATGTTATAGTATTAAATATAGAATTTGTTCAAATGTATACAAAGTCAATAAATGAATAAAGAAATTTATATTCAAATTTGAGATATAGAATTTGTTCAAATAATATACAGAAAGTGAATAAAAAATAAATAAATTATGTAAACAAAGTGAACAATTTGAAGTTAAATATAGTCTATAACATATTTATTGTTATCATTAGGGTCATATTTAACTTATTGCTAATTGTTTTTGCAGATATAAAAAGTAAAACAAAAATATACAAAATTTAATAAAAAAAAGAATAAATATGCCCTTAGAAGCGATAGCACTATACCTATCGCTCCTTGCTATACTTATTAGTGTAAAAAAAAAAAAAAAAAAAAAAAGAAAAAAGAGGAACAAATATGCCCTTAGAAGCGATAGCACTGAATGCAGCTATTGCTCCTTACTATACCTAACACTACTCTAAAAAATTGTTATTCATCCAATTTTAATTATTTTTTATGATTTAAAATGAAAAGTTAAAATAAATATATTTAATACCATATATATATATATATATATATATATATATATTTAATTTTCAAAAATTGCCCTAAAAATATCAATCCCAATCTAATTTCACCTAAAAACAAAATTCACATCAAAGTGTTTACCTTGATCATTGCATCAAAATAAAAGTCATCCAGTCGCCCAAAAATCAAATTCTCATATTCATCATCATCATTTCAATTTTCTTGAAAAAAAAATAGAAAAAGAGTTTATCTTGTACCATGGGATTTGAGGGGGGGGGGGGGGGTGAGATGGTTCAAATCCAATTGAATCTCTCCACTACCACTAGCTTCATTGAACACATTGATCATCTTTTGAAAACAAATTTATGTGAGATATTTTCCATTTTCTATATTGGTTACAAAAGGTCGTCTATGATTCAACAAAATTAGGAATCGTTTTTAGCTACAAAAGCAGGGATATTAGCTTCTCTTTGAAGAACATAGCAAATAAAAAGACTTTGGTATTTTTAGATGGTCCTACGCCCATTTTTTATTATTTAGTTTTCAAAATTTTACACTATCATTGAGTAAAGAGAAGTGTTTAGAAGCCACTACGAATTTTAAAACGAGAAATCAAAGCAATTTTGAGTGTTTAAAGTGTTTTGGCTTCACAATGATGGCAGGTTAGTTTCAATATATATTTGCTTTGATTACTAAGATAATTTAGTTCCATTTGGCTTGTATATATTTTGATTAAAACAAACATTTTACATTTGGTATCAAAGCACTAGTTTGCCTCTGCCTTGCTTGTTATGGTTGTTTGGTTTTGGTTCATTTGATACATAGATTAAAAACATACATATTTGAAGAAAAAAATTAATGTTTGTATTTTTACATGAATACTAAGTTTAGAAATTATTAGCTTAAAAGATTTTTAAGCTATTTACAATTTTTAACAGTCTACATATAATGTTTTTCTTCATCATTTTGGTCATAATACAATAGATGTATTTATTTTGGATCATTATATTTTGATTTTTCTGGTGCATATGGTTGTAAGAAATCATTAAGTAATGAGATTTCTAAGATTTTTAGGCTTTGAAATGATGTTTTTGGTGTTTAAAATGCCCTGGTTAAATTGGATTTTGAAATGGGTTCTAAACGGGTTGGAGACGATGTAAAAATGATACATCTTTTTCTATTTACATATAAATGAGGTACAAGTTTGTTGGTCCAACCAATGAATTAGACGCACCTATTGTTCTGTTAAGCTAATTCTTAAATCCTCCAAAAGCTTTCAAATAAACATATGACCATACTTTTCCAAGCTAAGGACATGGCAAGCCCGTAAGAGCCCACTTGCCTCATCGATTCCCCCTTTTAACCATAGGCTGCATGAACTTATATTATCCATCTTTATTCCCTATTCAAACTATCTTTATTGCCTCTACTAATTATGATTAAATTATTTATTAAGTCTTTTATATGTATATTTTTTTCTAAATTATTGTACATGTAAAATTTGACTAAATAATTGATGCATATAGAAATTAATTTTGGACAACTTCATGAATTTAATTTTAAATATTATGTACTTAAATTGTTTATTTTGCTAGTGTACTTTATTGTATATGTTTTCTCATACAAAATAGAGTTGTATAATATTAGTACATTTAAAATTAAATTCATAAAATATTACTCAGAAAATCAACATTAATTGAATTATGTGAGCAAAAGAAATTAACTAATGTTGAGTGATCTTTATAATTTTAATTAATTAGGGAGCAGCCACATCATCTTTAATTATTTAAATTATATATTAAATGCTTTAAGATCACATATTAAAAAACCAACAATAATTGTAATTGATCATATGTGATAATAAATTTTATCCCATAGGAATTTTTATTATATTTTTGTATGATCAATTAGGATAAAATATCAAATTATGTTTTCTAATTTACCCATAGGGATTAAGAAAAGGAACATGATTTGATAGTTTTATCATAATCTATTTGAATTGGAACTTATGTCCCCAAACAAGTTTTATGTTGCTAAATTCTTTACATGATTTTATATTGGTAGAACATGTTATATTAATCTATTAGCTTCAAATTTTGTAATATGAACATGTATGCGTAATTTATTATAGTAGTTCAACTTGTTAATTCATCTTATCTAAAATATGATGTTTTTGAGCTCAAAGGAGATAATTATAAGGTTTGAAAGGAGAGGATTGTCCTTAATTTAGGGTGGATGGACATTGGCTATGCCATTAAGAAGGACGAATCCTATGTTGTAACTAAAACTAGCTCTCCAGATACAATTGATCTTTATGGAAGTAGGAGCAATATAATCGCCTTTGCATTATGTTCATAGAGATAAAAACATATGCTAGTATAAAGGGTTCAATCAAGTAGTATGACAATATCTGAGAATTGCTTAAGGCAAATGATGCTTAATTCATCACTTCAGATAAGACATTGGCTAGTACCTTAATAATGTAGTTCTTATCCCTAAAGCTCACTGGGATTAAGGGTGTGTGTGAACATATCATGTGCATGAGGGACATAGTGGATCAACTTAAAGCACTTGAAGTTAAAAATGTCAGAATCTTTCCTAGTTCATTACATCCTTTGCATGCCACCTCAATAATATGCCCTATTTAAGATATCCTACAATAGACATAAGGATAAATGGTTTATGAATAAGCTATTGACCATGTGTGTTCAAGAGGAGGGCAACATGCTTATGGAAGATATTGGGAAAGTAAATTTAACTACTGCAGGAAAGAAAAAAAAGGATTAGGCCAAGGATAATGGGAAGGGAAAAATTCCTCCCCAAAAGGATATTAAAAAGGAGATTGCATGCTTCTTTTGCAAGAAAAATGGGCATTTTAAGAAGAAATATTCCAAGTCTAGGAAGTGGTTTGACAAGAAAGGTACTAAACTCTCACTTGTTTGTTATGAATCCAATATGATTGATGTAATCATAACACATGGTGGATTGATTCTAGTTCCACAATCCATGTTATAAATTCATTACAAGACTTGCAAAACCTGTGAAAAGCCAATGGAAAGTGAACGTAGCATCTATTCGAGAAACAATATGTCCTTATATGTGAAGGCAATTAGAATGTGCAAATTAGTTTTGAGTAGTGGTTTCATTTTATTTTGGAAAAGACATTTTATGTTCTAAGTTTCTCTAAGAATTTAAATTTTGTTTCCAAACTTGTATTGGATTGTTCTTCCTAAATTTTTAAACTTTGGTTTTAAGTTATTTTATAAGTTTGATATTATTACATATTGTACTTTGTATGATGGTCTTTTCTCTCTTAATTTCCAAAATGATGACAACTACATTACTATCACCTTTATGAAAATGTTGGTATAAAATGATATGTTATGAATGAGGAATACTTTATGTTGTGGCATCAGAATCAGAGATTAACACATATCCATTGATAGAATTAAAAGGCTGGTGAATGATGGGTACTTAGTACTCTAGATTTTATCAACTTTGAGACTTGTATAGGCTACATTAATTGCAAATAGACTAACAAATCAAAGAAGGGTGCCAAAAGGAGTTTTGAGTTATTGGAAATCATATGTATAAACATCTATAGTCTAGACATGTATGCATACCATGACAAGTACTTCATCTCTTTCATAAACGATTACTCCTGATACATGTATCTTTACCTATTTAACAGTAAGAATGAAACACTTGATGCTTTTAAAGTCTTTAAAGCTGAAGTAGAGAAATAATGTGGAAAGTAAATTAAAATCATAAGATCATATAAAGGTAGAGAGTACTACAGTCTGTACAATGAAAGTGGACAAGCAACTGGTCCATTTGCAAGGTTTCTTAAAGAGCATAAGATTGTTACCCAATATGTTTTACCTGGTTCCTCAAACAGAAATGGTGTAGCTAAGAGGAGAAACTAAACATTAGTGGACATGGTATGAAGTATGCTAACTAGCTCCAAACTTTTTAACTCCTTGTGGATTAAAGCTCTTAAGATGATTGTGTACATATTAAACCAATTTCCAACTAAGATTATCCCAAAGACGCCATTTGAGTTATTTAAAGGTTAGAAATTGAGTTTGTGACATGTACGCATTTGGGGATATCCATCAAAAGTAAGAGTTTATAATCCACAAGAAAAGAAAGTAGACCCAAGGACCATAAGTATGTATTTTGTTAGATATGTTGAAAGGTCTAAGGGATATAGATTTTATTATCCATCTCATAATCATAGATTTATGGAATCAAGAAATGCAAATTTCTTAAAAATGATTTGATCGGTGAGAGTGGTGAATCCTAGGTCTTAAGAAAGATCATTCAAAGGCTCAATGTTCTACTTTAAGTAATGACTTATTATTATTGTTAACAACATGTCTTGAGTACAAACACTTATTGAAGAACTAGTCCTGGAGGTACCACAAACTGTTGATCTTGACCTAATAGATGTTGAAGTTCAATAGACGTATGAAGTTGTTGAACAATAAGATCCTACTACTCAGGATAATGTTGATGCAACATTAAGGAGATCTAATAGAGTAAGGGAACCAATGATTTTTAATGACTATGTTGTGTATCCATAAGAGTATGACTACAACGTTACAGTAGAAAATGAGCCCAAAATGTTTTCACATGCCATGAGTTCTAAGGAATTGAACTTATGGTACAATGCCATGAAAGAAAAGATGGATTCTATAGAATCTAATAGAGTTTGAGATTTAGTCGAGTTGCCTAATGGTGTAAAATCCATTGGATCTAAATGGGTCTTTAAAACCAAGAAAGACTCATAAGGCAACATTAAGAGATATAAAGCAAAGACTCGTTGCTAAAGGGTTCACTCAAAGGGAAGAAACCGATTAATATCCAAGAAAAATTCCTTTCAAGCAATCATGGCATTGGTTGTCCATTTTTAATTTATATTTACTCCAAACAAATGTGAAAATGACATTCCTTGATGGTGATTTAGAGGAGGTGGTTTACATGAAACATTTAAAAGTATTCTCCTCTAGTGATGGTGAGTAATTCATCTGCAAGCTTAATAAATTCATATATGGACTAAAACAAGCCTCTAATCAATGGTATTTGAAATTCCATTGATTTAGTTTTAAAGAAAACATCATGGATCAATGTATATACCATAAGGTCAATAGGAGGATTTGTTTTCTAGTGTTATATCTAATTATATTTTGCTTGCGGCCAATTATGAGGGTTTTCTTTATGAGGTGAAATAATTCCTTTTAAAGAACTTTAATATGAAAGATATGGGTGAGGCATCTTATGTCATTAGCATTAAGATCCATAGGGAAAGAACTTGAGGCATTTTAGGTTTATCTCAAGAGACCTATATCAATAATGTTTTAGAGAGATTTTGGAAGAAGGATTATTCAACCAAAATCAATGCCCCAAAAATGAGTTTGAGCAAGAATAAATGAAGAAAAACATTTGAATGCTTCAACCATTAAAAGTCTAATGTATGCTCAGGTCTGCATCAGACCTAACATTACATTGATTTTTGGGATGCTAGGAAGATATTAAAGTAACCTAGGTATTGACCATTGGAGAGTTGTAAAGAAGGTGATGAGATACCTTCAATGGACAGAATTGCATGCTCGTGTATAGGCAGATTGATAACTCGAAGGTGATTAGGACCTTTGATGCTGACTTTATTGGTTGTGTTGATTCATGAAAATCAACATCTTGTTATATTTTCATACTTGCTATGAAGTTGTCGTGGAGAAGTACGAACCAAAGTTTGATTACTACTTCCACTATCAAGGCCAAGTTCATATCTTGTTTTGAGGCCACCTCGTATGGTGTATGGTTGAAGAGTTTTATCTATGGGCTTAAAATTATAGATTCCATTTCTAGGCCATTGAAGTTGTACTATGATAACTCAGCTGTAATATTTATGGCTAAGAATAACAAAAGTGGAAGTTGAAGTAAACATATAGCATTAAATATTTAGCCATAAAAGAACATGTTAAATAAAAAAAAAAAGTAGTCATTGAACATGTTAGTACTGAATTAATGATTGTTGATCCTTTGACTAAAGGCATGTCACTAAAGAATTTTAAAGATAATGTAACAAGAATAAGACTTAGTCCCATAATGTGATTTTTATTGGACCTTCATTTGTTGTTTTAATGAAACTCTTATTCAGTTGATGTTTTGTCATTTTGGTTTTGTGCACATATTTGTTATTCATTTATGTATTCTAACAAATGCCACAAAAGTTTAGACCTTGAATAAATTAATCTATATGGGTATGAGAGACATAATGCATTGTGATACATGGAAGATAATACTCATTTTTAAGGATCTATCTCTATGATCCATGTGTTTATGAAGGAATACATAGACCAAATGGGAGAATATAAGACATTTTTCATTTTCTATTTTAGTTAAAAAAATGGTCTATGATTCCACAAAATCTAAAAACATTTTTAGCCCATAAAAGGAAGGATATTAACTACTTTTTGATGGACAAAGAAAATAAAGAGAGTCTACTTATTTTCAAATGGTCCTATGCCCACTCTCCATTATTCAGTTTTCAAAAAATTTACATCATCATTGAATAGAGAGAGAGAGAGGTTTAGAAGCCATTACCAAGTAATTTTGGGTGTTTAAAATATTTTTATCTTTACAATAATAGAAGGTTAGTTTCAATTCATATTTGCTTCATTGTTAAGATAATTTTGTTCTATTTGGCTTACATATATTTAGATTAAAATAAACATTTTACAATCAATCCTAACAAGCCAAACTCTTCTGCTTTCGAGAGCAAACTCCTCTATTTACTAATTGTTTTATCAATTGATCATGGTTATCTTGTTTGTTAAGTACAATCTATAGACTTTTCATTATGCTTTTAAATTAATTCTTATTTCCTATCATCAACTAATGTAATGCTACCTTGGTTATGTCTATTTAAGGTTCCATAGTTTATCAAATTTAATGAAAGAAAGTGAAGCTCTTGCAGTCATCTTTATGATCATAATGAAAGGTGTTTCAAGTCACAACCTGAATAAGTTCAATTGAATATGGCAAGGTTGTATTCATCATTATATGGTACTAATTTTGAATCTAGACATTGGCATATTTGTCTTGTATATTGAACATGCCATTAAGATTAATCTGTATATAGAATAACATTAAGCTCTGTTTGTAGTGGTGGTGGTACATATGGTGATGGTGGTGAAGGACAAGGTGGAGAGCATGGTGGTAGATAGGAGGGAGAGGTTTAAAGGGCAAAGTTGAGGAAGGATTGCTAAGGGCATTTTGGATACCTTTTTATTTTAATGAAAAAAAAATCTTTAAAGTGACATAATGATGTCTTATTTAATAGTGACAAATTAATTTTTTGTTTGTAGTATATCAACAAAAATACAAGGATGACGTTGCATATTTTGATAAAATTCAGGAACTTCATAATATGCTATCCTTTAATTAATTAATTTTTATGTGATACTTACATAATATAGAGGTAAAATCACAAAACTTGCTTTAAATTTAAAGCTAAAAGCGAATTTATACACAACTAATCAATTTTCAATGAAATTTATATTATATTAAAATTTTATATATCAATAAATTGTGAAATAGTACATTTAAAAAATACAATTTTATAATATGAATTTAATATTATATTAAAATTATTATTTTATTTTGAATTGATTTTTACTTACATTAGTTTTTTAAGATGACGTGGTGACTTTATAAAATTAATTGAATAAAATAATTATTTCACACATAATAAAAAAAATTATTTGTAAATGAGATGCTAAAAGCATCAACATTTTTTATTAGTTTTATAACTTGATTAGTTAAATTTGTTAAAGAGACATGTTTGGTAAAAAAAATTCACCCAATAGTGCACTATCAGTAAATTTTGATACCAAAGAAATAGAATATGCTTAAATATTTTGTAATTAGTCTCCACTTACACACTTGATTATGAAGTTACAAAATTTATTGACAAGTTATAAAATAAACACTCTTTGTGTACAATTCAATAACGGTATATTGTACACATCAGGAAATGGAATAAAAGTAAGATTTTTTTTTCATTTTCATGTTTGATATTTTTATTTATTTTTAAAAATTTTAAAAATAAAATGAATCAAAATATCTTATTATTTTTAAAATTTCATTATCTAAATTGTTTTATTTATTTATAAAGCATAAAGTGATTATATAAATAGGTAATTATAAAAGTTTTGTTCATATTTGAATTTTATTTAAAATATTTCTATGTATTGGAATATATGAAATATAAATATTTAAATCTTAAAAAACTATTTTAAAAACTAAATTATATTTTTGATTTTTTAGTGTAAATAAATATGTCATGAATGATATTGATAATGACTGTGAACATCAGATTTACCTTGTTGAAGGCACAATCTATGCTCTTTTCCATTTTCATTTTTTTCATTTTTCTTTTATGCTTTTTCTTTTGTTTTTTTTTTTTTGTGGATTTTAGTTGACGATTCCTAATTGTTGGCTTTTTTTTTTTTTGCAATTCAATTCAATATTTCCTTAATTTTTCATTTGGTTGCCAAAACATAAAAGTAACTGCTTTAGAAGTTAAAAATGAGAATATTTATTCAACTTTCTAAGATTTGAGCCTCGAAGAGTTGGATGAAGAAAAGGTGCAAGCTCTAAATAAGATGATTATGCAAAAGAAGAGAATCTCAAGAGCCTACAACAAAAGTATGAAAAAAGAGTTTTAGTGAAGAGATTTAGTATGAAAGTTAATACTGTTGTTAGTTCTAAAGATGAGGAATATGGAAAATGATCTTCTAACTGGGAAGGTCTATTTAAAATTGACACAAGGTTTTAAAAGGAAATTCCTACTAATCTAGCTTATAGGGAGAAATCGCACATGCGGTACATGAATGGGTGACATCTAAATAAGTTTTTTTTTTTTTTGCTATGTGGGAGTCTTTAGAAAAGAGATAGACATTAAGGAGTACTAGGCCAACACTACAACTATGAATAAGTCACTTCTAAATGGTGACATTAAGGTCAACCGCACAACTAGATCTTTTGTTTGGATCATAAGTTGGGTATTTAACTACTTTGCAGTAATAAAGAAGGTTAGCCTAAGGGCTATTTTTTTAACGAAGGTTGAGGATACAACATCATCAGTTCATCAACATATATACATAATATTATGGTTGTATAGATTAACTGTTATGGTTGTATGTCAAAGTATAAGGGTGGCAATAGAGTGCAAGTGTGAACATAAAAAGTGAATGCAATACATGGTGTATGTGTGGCTTCATATGGGATTTTCCCATATAGGCATAATCCAAGTTTCAATGCCAACATTTATAAAGTCATAAATAATGGCAAATAGGTTGTAAAGCCATTTAATCAATTAATTGAACCTAAAATATGGCTAATTATTCATAAAGGTATAGTATGTACTTATAAAGTCCTCAATATTTGACATAAATAGAAGTCATCAACTGCTAAATAAAATAGTTCAAGCATTTATCTAAGTACATATCATAAATCAAAAACTATATAAGCAAAGAAGGAGTAAGGTCAAAGAATGTTAAAATCAAATTGACAGAGGAAGGACTAATGTTAGATGCATGACTGATGTGCAAGGTAAGACTGCTTATTCTCCAAAGTCCATACTTACATTACCTGCTAGTATGAAGACAATGAGGATCCAAGAGACTTCTATTCCAATGAAAGTCTTCATGGTTTTCCCTAAGCTCCTTAACTCGCTTTAGCTACATATCTTATAAAGCTTTTATCTTTTTAATCTCAACCATCAATGCCTTAATTTTAGCATCCTTAGTTTTATAAGCATTTATAAAGCTAGACCATTCCTTTCTACATTTTTCTCTTAAGCCTTTCACATCATCAAGCTTATACTTTTAATTTTAATTTCTATAAACTTGTTAGATGACTCCATGATTGAAGTATATGTATGATTAAGAGTCTGAAAGGAGGAGTTGCCTGTAGACAGCCTCAAGTGATGAGCTCTCAAGATATGTTATTTATAGTAATGACAAAGCAACAAACATATGAGGAACTCTCTAAGAAGCTCACGTCTAGCTAGTAAGAAGCAATAGGTAATGTTAGATGGCATAGTAAGCAATTCCCTCTTAGAGACACTATTCTAAAAAATGTAAGTATGGTTTAATGTACAAATATTAGAAGGTGCACATCTTAGAGTTTGTGAAGTAATTATACTAGAGGATTTGATGATTTAAAACCATACTTAAGGAAGCATGGCATTAGAAGTGAGATGATATAAAGTGACTTTTGAGTGCCTGAAGTAAGTTATTTTGATGGGTTAAGTTAATCTATATCATCCCCAAAATCGGTAACATAATCATCAAGATATGTCATCACACGGGTATCATCATCATCAAAAGAGCCATGTGTGACCAGAGTTAAATAATTTTTAGTTGAAGTGATCCCTCGATCAAATATCTACTCTTATTAGAACTATCAACTAACTCTAGCACACAAAAGGAATCATCAAACTAAGGAATAGAGTGAGATTGTACTACAATCTATTCCTAATTCTAATGAAACACATTCTAGGTTTGCTCTTTAAGGCTTATAAAGCCTTAAGAGCTACCCTAGGTATCGAGCTAGAGATTTTAGGCCTTTTTCGAGGCCTAATAGGTGATGGGGAAGAATATCCTATAAAAAAGATAAAGATCAATCCATGAATTAGAAACTAGTAAATGCACAAATAGACAAGAAGATTATACCTAATATCAAGCTAGAAAAGATGAATTCTCCATAGCAATATTACCACCATTGAGAAAGTCTTAATGTATGTTGCATAAATTTTTCCTCAAGGATTGATTAAGGTGATGGAGTTGTCAATGGTGGACTACATCTAATCTATAGAGATTTTTTCATGAATAAAAATATGGCAGTTCTAAAATGACTTGAGCAACATTAAATTACTGCCATCAGAGGCATGGCAATTGACTAAAGCAAATTTGGAGAAGCTACAGTGGGTATAACAACATCCTATAATAAAATATCTACTAGTAATAAAGGAAAGCAAAGAATCTTTAGCCTTCTTATAAATGGAACTAGAAACATTAATAGTAAGGAGCTAAGATGTCAAGGTTGCTTTAGTCACTCTCAAGCATGACTGGCCAACAGACTGCTATCCAAAAAAAAGTGGAGAATGTTATCATGATGCATCCATGTGACTAGTCCTAACACTTGTTCCCCTAAAGAATCTTAACTTTAAATCCTCATGGCCAATAACTTAGGGACATAGCTGAATAACCAAAGCTACACTATCCACAAGCAACCATCAACCTTGTGGAGTATCTTCAATATATTTATTTATGGCTACATATAAAAAAAAAAACTTAAAAATGCGTTTTAAGGGTAAATTTTCTACCTATATCTAGTGTTTGGGCAACTGGAAGGTAATCTATAGCTGATTCTCCTACTAACAAGAAAAGATATAGATGTACATCAACACTTAAAGGAACTCAACATGCTCATCTAATAATGTTGTGTAAGTGATGTTACATCTCTAATCAACGAGGCCCTAGCATGAGGAATGTGCAGTATAAGAGATAAAGACAACTAGGAAGAGAGGATCATTATCTTCAATGAGAGAGCTTCTTCCTCTTTGATAGGAAGTCTAGTCAATAGTATAATATCCCTTAAAGTCACAAATGCATGACCAAGGAAGAGAAAATAGTTGAGATTCTTAGACATTTAAAGTTATATTCAATAATGGACACTTGAGAGGTAGACTATTTGAACTAATTTCAACTAACCTCAATATACCCGAAGCTTTTAATATGTCTTTGAAGTAATGAGAAAGCATGTCAACTCATTTTCACCATTCAGTAAATGATTGTGGTAAAGATTTAAGCTTATTAGGTGAAAAGAAAGACTCAAGCTCTTCACCTATCAAAAGCTCTTCAAAAAAAGATAGGATGGGATAATCAATGGAGACAAATACTAGTGTTGAACTAGGATAATCAATCCTAGGTTTAGAACCTCTTTTGATCTTGACAAAGTAGATTGATCATCACTAATATTTCAAATAAGTGATTGTTCTTGCAGAATTGAATCAATCTCTCAAGAAGAATTGAAGAAGTTGATGAACTCCAAAGTGACATGTAAATCGCGACCGCAATCTAGGATTCGCGACCGCGACTCATGTTAAGACATGCTGAAAATCAAGCAGGTGAAATCGCAGAGCCATTCTCGGCCACGATGCTTGGAAAGAAAGAAGTCAGATTGACACAGATGAATTTGCGGTGAAAGTCTCGATTGAGTCGCGACCGCGAATTTCAAAGAAATTCAAGAGGGAAGCAGGTTCACAACCACAACTTGACAAGTGTCCCAAAAGACTGTTGGAAGTCAAAAATCGCGGAGACATCTTGCTGGTAGCGACCGCGATCCCTATGGAAGAAAGTTAACCACTTTGGCAGATGGATTCGCGGCATGTGTAAGAAAATTCGCAATCGCGACTTTTAAAAGTAGGTAAAAGACAACGACTATATTTTCCTGGTGAACTAATAAGAAGCTACCATGTGGACTAGCCGTTAGACAAAAACGAGATTTCCCTTGAAGAATTTGGATTTCGCGACCGCGAAAACCAGTAGCGACCGCGATTTCATCCTAACAAGCATTAAATGCAAAATTTGTCAAGCATGTCTCAAATATTTGATGAGTTATGATCTGCAACGTCTCTTTGGTGAAGTTTGGCTATAAATACTCCACCAAACAACCATAAAAAAGGTTGCTACGGAATTTATTACAAGTGTTAAAAGCTCTCAATCTTTGCTACTCATTTTCTTCATCTTATTTACAAGTGTTAGGTGTGAGCATTAAACACCAGATTGTAAGGTTTTGTGTTAGCCTGTAAAAACACTTTTAGAAAGGCTTAAGTGTAAGCCTGTTGAAACACTTGAGTGAGGTTTTGTGTTAGCCTAGAAAACACTTTGTTGTAAGGTTGTGTGTTAGCCATTAAAACACAAGTTGTATAAGTTAGGTGTGAGCTTGAAAATACCATTGATATAGTGAAATACCCAATTGAGTGATTGGGGAGTGGACGTAGGGTCAGTTTTGCCCGAACCACTATAAAATCTTTGTGTCTCTATTGTTCTATCTTCTTCCCTTTATCTTTGTTTTTAAAATTTTTATCCACCAATTCAACCCCCCTTCTTGGTGCCTAGGACAACAACCCAAAACCTATTTTTGGCCCACAAATCATAAGTGGCATCTAGCAAGATATTATGTCTACCCAAATTATGTCAAGGTCAACAATTCAAGCTAGCCTATTTTACAAATAGTATTATAATCCTTTTATCGCATTATATCTTAACTGAACATATGACATGGATCATGTCATCCTTATATATTTCAATTATTTCTTAATCTCCAATTAGACTGATGTAAAATGACATTGATAGCCTTTACCAATTCATTTTTACATGCAATCTCTTTATTCTAATTTATCAAGGGCCCCAAAGATATATTTCTTATAGAATTAGAGACAAATTCCTTCTTAATCACTTATATTGCTCTATATGATTTACTCCATGTCCAATATCAGTTTGTATGATCATCCAGTTAAAGATAATGTTGGATTGTGTCAAAACATGAAGTTCATCTTATTGGAATGCATGGTGATTTTAAGTCAGAGGATTAAGTTAATATTATTAGATGAGAATCACTTATGACAGTTTATCCATGTAGTGTTCTCAGAGTTGGTCCATTGAATACAATGTTTCTTAGACATATATCTATGTGTTTAGCTTAATATCCCATATTTATGACCAATAAAATATAGTCATCAATCAAGACACATACTAATATTCATTCATTATTATCTTAATAATAATGACTGACTAAAGACAATTTAGAATAAAATTCTTTACACCTAAAGGGTTTATTATCAAGTTGTATACTTGATGACATTAGGTTAAATTAATTATTCATGGAATTTATCATTTAGTTGTAAATAAAAGAGACATTTAATAAAAATGCAACCATGACAGTATTATGAAAATATCCATTACAAGAAGGCACATAACAAACAAGCTATGATGTTGGTAAAAGGCTAATGTAAAAGGCAAAGAAATGATAATAACAAATAAAGTGAAATAGTAATGATAATAACGACTTAGGATCAAGTTATCCCTTACAATGGATGTAGATCAATTAATGGACTCTATGTTTATTTCATGAATTTTAAGGTAAGCTATCCTAAAGATTCTTAAACCTTTTCTCAAAGTGAATAAGATGATGTTAACATGAAATAAGACCTATTCCCATGGCCAGTTTGCACATTAACATATCAAGCTCCGTGATTAACTATGAATCCTTTTAGTCATGCATCTATCTCTAGACTATAATAAGCTAAGTTCAATGGTTAATGATCCAATGTCAAACTTCAACTCTCGTTACTTCATTCAACATCTAAAATCATACAAATAGTGGCTAAGTATTCATAAGCATTATGCACATAACCATAAAATCAAATTAGGTACCATCCATTCATAAAAAATATAGTCAAATCATATATCACACCATTGTAAGTTCAAACTCAATCATAAGAAAGGAGATTAGCTTTTTCATTATATTAGAAATCAATAATAAACAAAAGATATGAAAAAAATACATAAAACCCATATTAGAAACAAGAAAGATAGGAGAGAATTTGTATCACTTGATTCTTTAATCCTTCATACTTGAAATTTAAATCCTTGTGTTCCTTTCCTTTAAAATATGTTAAAATTTTTTTCCTCTTGTTTTCTTACTCAGAAGTTAGGCAAAACTCATCAAAGTTTGTTCCCAGTTCGTCTTTAATAAAAGAAATACTAAGTTTCCTTTATATAAGGTCTTGAAAAGGCCGATTTTAGAATAAAAAAAAATCACTATAGAGATTGTCGGGGTTGCAGGCTGTAAGTTTTGATGTGCCTGCGATAGTAGATTTGATAAAGGAGTCACAGGCTATGACCTTAGTTGCACCTAAAATCGGAGCCTTTAGCTTCTTACTGATCAAATTATAGTTTAGTCCTTATAGTTCCTTGTTTCTATCACCTTAGCCAACATTAGCTGAATTGCCTCCAAACACCTAAAAATCACCATATAACTTTCAAATATGAGGAATAACATGTATTAACATGAAAAATAACTCAAATTAAACATAGAAAAATAACAAATTAAGCTTAAAAACTCATGAAATACTTTGAATAAATTGAGTTCATTAATTATCATTATAAGCATGATGAGGTTATGTATCTTATACAAGTTATGAAAAGTTTGGCTATCGATTCTTTATTACTTGGGGATAAGTAATAGATCAATTATGGGTGAATTTGTTTGGCTTAATTTGTTCACAGTTATTTGATGAGTTTTAATCTTGATTTAATGTTAATCTATGTTAAAATTAAGTTATTTTGGATATTTTTCTATTATTTCCCATATTTTGATGCTTTGTAGGTGTTTTAGCAATTTTGGAGCAGATTAGGACTAAAACAGGTAAATATAATGACTTTAGGGACCAAGCTAAGTATTTGGACATGTGAAAGAGGATGGCCAATTGTCATGCAAGCGATTTGGCAATAATGGGCTATCGTGCTTGCTACTATTATTGTAGGCTATGACTTAGGCAATTTGAAGGCTATGTTTTAGCTCTTTTAAAAGGCGTATTTAAAACCAATACTTAGGGTTTCCTAAAGAGTGACAAAATGAGCAAAAAGAGATCTTTTGAACACTCAAAATAGGCATTTTTAAAGGAAGAAAACAAAGAGAAAACACTTAAAATAGAAATCTTAAAGGAAGAAAATGAGAAATAATCTGTGCACAAGATTAAGTGCAGAAGTTCAAAAGATCACTTAATCAAGGAGAAATGAGAAGAGGAGATTCATCAAACCAATTGGGAGATTTCATTTTTCCTTTTTTTTTTTTTTTATCTTATTTCCTTTGTTAAAGATGATTCTTTTACTTTTGGATTTGTCTTATTTTGTTAGTAAGTTAAACTAGATCTTTGATCCAAGACCTTGATGTAGTCATGGATAATGATCAATTAATTTATGATTTTAATGAATATGTTAGGATTTTGTTCTTTTGTAAGTGAATGATTCTTGAGCCTAATGTTTGTGATGCTTGGCTACTAATTACATGATTTTTGTTTTATTTATAGATTGAGAGATTGTAAATTGAAGTGTACCTAGAATCACTCTCTTTAGGTTAATTCATAAGTAAAGGTACCTATTTAACCTATAACTATCATTTAAAGGATTTCTAGGTCTATATTATGATTTATTTTAAGTTCACAATGAGAGATGGTTCTATGAAATATGATTACAAAGTTAAATGACTACTTGAGAGACTTAATTACTATAGAAACAATTGATACTTATAATGCTTAATCTAATATAGCTTTAAATGATTAATGATTTCGTGATTTTACATTAGGGAGATTAAGTTTCATAGGTGATTTATCAAAAGGTTTTCTATCTCAATTGCTTTTGTCTTTTTGCCATCTATTTATTAGTTTAATTTATTTCCATTACATTAGTAGTTTAGATAATATCTATATTATTCTTTTTTAAGATAAAAATAAAATCATCATACGTTAATACTTATAGCTTGTGTATTTGTAAGAAGATATCCACACACACTTGTGAACTATATCACTTGATTATTGTTCACCTGCGGTCTTTGGTAGGTTTTACACTTATTAAAGGTGGGTCAAAGGGATATTTTAAAAAGAAAGATATTAAGTGAACTTAAGTTTATCCTTTGGATTGACACACTCAAGATAATACCAGACCTATCATCCACCATCACACAAGGAGTTTGTCTTCACTTTGGCCCTAATGAATAGTGCCAAGTTATGGTCTCTTCCCTTAGAAGGCAAATCTTTATTAGAAAGGGTTATTTTCCCTTAGTTGGTTACCAAAGCTATTGCCTCATTAGGAGATGCCTCCTTAGAAATAAAAATTCTAAAAATGCCTCCACCATGGCCTTTCTATGCTCTTTGGAGGTAATTAATAACTCCCACACACTGATATGTGCTAATATTTTCTTAAATTAGCTCAAGATAGTTCTCATCTTCTTTAGGATACCTTAGTAACCTCACAATTAGGATAATACCTTCCATTCCTCATAACATGGCCAACTTATTTCTCTTCTTTTTATTTATTGCTTTCCTATATATTGATCATCTTTTTCTTTATAATCTTCTCTACTTCTTAATCAGAACTCTCCATGGATTTATCATGTAAACAATAATAATAACCTCCTTAGACTGTTTTGAAAGTAGCCATAACAACTTCTTTTAAAACCTTAGAATTAATCATAAATGTCTTTTGATTTGGTGGTAGGACATTATGATAGTTAGAGAGTGGATTCCTTTTAATGCTAGGCCTTCTAAAATTAGGCAGGGCTATCTCCTTTATGTTAATAAGATCCTACATTTCATACCTCAATCGATAACAATCATCAATCCAATGGCCTGCTTTTTGATGGTAAACATAATATGCATTAGCATCAAATACTTGTGTCAAAAGATTCAGGGGTAGTATCAGTAGAAGCGACTTTAGTACTCCTTTCCTTTATAGCCTCACAACTACCTTAGAAAGAGGCATGCCTAAATTTGTGAATTATCTTGGGGTAGTATCACATTCATAACCATGGTCTTGTTCCCTTCCCATTGAGCTTAGCATGGCACATTCCTCCTTCCAACATACTGCTTTTTCGATTTCAATTCCAACTCCTTGACTTGTAGGTTGGCTTCCCTAAAATTCTCAAAGTTGTACACCAAAATTTTTTAATTTTAGCACTAACAGTAGGTAATGCTCCCTTAACAACCATTCAAAAATATTTCCCTTCTATTGGTTAGGTAATCTTCTCGAAGGCTATCTTCTTCCATCTCTTTAAGTAGTCATTAAAACTTTCATTAGATTTCTATCTTAATGACTCTAAGTCTTATAGGGTCACCTTTAGATTTGAATTACAAGCATAATGGGCTTTAAATCTCTTAGTCAGCTCCTTTTAGGATCCCTTTATTGGCTTCTATTAGTTGAAGTACCATGTCTTCATAGACCCCTCTAAAGACAACTTAAAAAGTTCCAACATAGGGTTTGTTGGGACCCAAATGTTTTCATGACAATCATATAGGAATTGACAAGGTTTGTTTCACTTTGAGTTCCTAATAACTTAGGAAACTCAAGCATCTGAAAACTAATAGGAATTTTCTTAGGCTTATAGGCCAATAACTTTTTATTGTTAGCCCTTTGATCTAGAACTTTAGTGCCTAAATTCTTTTGAATCTTCTCTAAATGTTTAACAAAACCATCAAACCTAGCATTCTACTTTCGATTCTTATTAGGACCCATGACCATACTACCTTCTTCTTTGGCTAGCTCACATTTGGAGGTTGAAGCTTAAGAAAATAGAGCTGATTGTATTGGTTTTATTGTTAGAGCAAATTTTCGCACTTATGATTTCATAACACCAGAAGAGGAATTGGGAAAGTGTACACCATGAAAGTTGTAGCTTCATGGCCCATCTTATTGGATTTAAAATAGTTTTGCTTGATTTAGTATGTGTGAAGAGCTATGACTCCTTCATTAGGGCTGGTTCACAACCAACCAAAATCTCCTCAGTCTGGTTGTTTTCATATTTTGATAACCTTATATGCTGATTTAGACAAAGTACAAAATATGAAATTTATAAGTTTATATCCCTTCTAAATACCGTAAAGCAGTTTTGCTTAATTTGTTATGTGGAAAAAAATATACCTCTTTAATTGGGATTGACCCTGAACCTGATGACACCTATTTCATCACTTAGTTCTATTTTTAAGAATTTGATGGCCATAGAATGGGAATTTGTGATGTGCTAATCTTGAAATCTATATATTTATATTGAGTCTACATGCTTGTAAAATAGTTTTGCTAAATATATCATGGTTGATGAGTTATTGCTCCTTTATTGCCACTGATTCTCAATATATTGAAACCTGCTCACCCTGAGAATGGTCATTTGTTTTGGTGACTTTAGAGATTGAACTAGACAATGTGTAAACCATGAAAAATGTTCCTTTATGTGGTCTGCAACCTCTAGTAAATTAGTTTTGCAATTGTGTTTGTACAATTTGAGATATACCCAAGAATGTAAGATCTATTTAGAAGGAGATGACATTGAAATAGGGCAACATTTAAAAATTCACCACATTTTCTATATGTCTTATATTGACATGAAATTTGACTATGTTGTATCTTTATTTGTCAAGTTTATTTTTAGAAAAAGAATCAAGCCATTTGGATAAGTATATCTAGAGTTATTTCTATGAGAGTGCATCAAGGTCAAGCTACCACACAAGAATAATATGCCTAAATTCTAGGTCCATTTGCATGGAACATGACCATAGTTGCATACCATGGATGCAAACTTATTTTGACATTTTATAATGATAAATGCATCAGATGTTAGGATCTCAACACATTAAGGAAGCCCAAGAGAAAGGTCAAACCTACCATAAAGTTTAGTCGCATTAAAAGGTGAGTAAAAACCATAATTGGATTCTAATGTGTATGTGATGATTTTAAGATATATTTATGTTCTATTACATGTATATGCGATTGAATTTGTGACATTTTACATGTGGGTACAAGTTAAGTAAGAAGTAATATGATTTAATAATTACTTGCTATACTATTATGAATGAACACTTGCATATGGCACTAAAAGGATGTTATGATTGGCTTGTCTAACATTTGTAAATCACTTAGAAAAAGGAACCAATATGTCCTATTGGCACATGTTATTGATCAAATGATTGACTTGTTATATGTTGGCCAATAAAACTAAATGTCACTTGATTCACATGAATTCCTAGGAATAATGATTGCCCTGCAATGTCATAATAAAATCAATTTATTGTATTTGCACTTGCATAGTCAATTTTTATAGTTGTAATGTATCTTCATGAATTTGATTGTTGGTTTTGCTGAAAAAATCTAATTATTTTTTTTATTCATTCAGTCAGGACTCACCAAATTGTAATTATGTTTTTTAGATGCTAAAGCATAAAGTTTGGATACTTTAGATCATAAAGTTTTGAATATAGACAAAAGAAGCATAGATCGTCGACTGGATTCCTATTCTCTCTCTCTATGTTTCATGTACATATACCTAGATAGAAATCAGTTTGTGATCACTAGCCTTAAACATTAGTTAACATATATGTACATTAAATACATGTTGGATTATGTGTGAATGATGAATCAACCTTTATGCATATGTATTTTTGGACATGAATGTCATGATTAGTAAATGAAAATAGTTGTTACATGTTTCATGTGAGGTGAAGGAAAAAAATAAGTAAACTAAGCTAAAAACTTAAAAAGTAAACTTAGGTAAAAAGTTAAGACAAAACAAGAAAGAAAAGGAAAAAAGAAAATGAAATAAAATGTGAGAGATGGTGATTAGCCATAAAGCAAGTTTAACAGTAAGGAAAGGTAGTGAACAATAAGAGGACAATAAGGTGACAATAATGGATGAAAAACAAGAAGAAGAAAGTCAGCACAAAGAGATTGGCAAAATTGATGGGATATTTTAATGTGTTATTATTAAAATTAGAAATCATGCATATATTTAATAATATGCAAAATGAAATGACTCATGATAAGCATAACACTAAAAGGAAAATATATCATTATAATGTAAATAACATTTATCAAGCATCCCTTTAAGCTAAGTGAAATATGAGAAGTTTTTTCTACATGTGAGCATTGTTATCTTAATTTTTCTAAGGTCTTAATATTTTTTGCCTTTATGCTTCACACAACCAAGCCTTGAGAATGACATCATTTGAAGTAAAAGCCCTAGTAATGGGGAAATGGTAAATTCAATAATCAATCTAACTGGTGTCTACCTTATCTAAGAAATGATGTGTAAGGGGTCTTTTATGAAGGAGGAAGGAAACTTATAATATCTAGCAAAATTTTAAACTATTGACAGACTTAAGAGGGATCTAAAAGGTGTCATATGTCAAAACAGGTATAATCACACACCCTTTATGAGTCCTTAAGGTAATGCTAGTCGACCTCTAATGCTACAAGTCAAGTGAATATCTTGATCATATATGTGAGACGACCACTTCATCCATGTAGCGCTAGTAGATGCCAATATTAATAAATGATAGTATGAATGGTGCCATAGGAAGTATCACCTCGAGTCTACAGTAGGAACTTCTAACAAACCTAGCATCTCATACAACTAAATCTAAAAAGAAAAAATAGGAGGGGGAAAAAGAAAGTAAAAGAAAAAAAGATTTTTTTTTTTAAAAGAGAGCTCATTAGATTGAAAATTTGAAAAGGGGGCCTAAGTAAAAGACAACTACCAACTGGATTAAAAACCCATAAGGGCAATGCAGACAAAAGTTAGGGTGAATAACAAAAATAATGAAAAGAAAAAGTAAAAAGTAAAATAATAACAAGAGGTTACAAAGAAGAGCATTCTTGAATGAGTAATGAACTCTCTAAGAAAGAATTGTTAATCTCTAAGGCGACCCTATCTAGTCCACTATAATCTCACCAAGCATCATAAGAAGTGGAGTATTACTTAGCTTAATCTCCTCTGCAAGTTAGAGAGCCTACAAGTCAATCTCACCATCATCTCTAAAAAACAGGTACTTATCCATCAAGATGGATGATAAAATGTGGGCTTGGGTAGCCTTAACATCATTCTTATAGGGATACAAGGAGATTAAAGGAGAGAGCATCACCTTCTCTTCCCCTAAGGTATACAAAGGTACCTCATCATATGATAAATCAAGAAGCTTCTTGAACTTGGGTCATGTTCAAGAGATAAACTTAGGCTCACTCAATATCTTCATTTTTAAATTGTTCCTTTAACCCATTTTAATAAGTGTAAAACTTGCCGAAGACCATAAGTACTTACTGATCAAGTAATATAATGCATAAGTGCATGCATATATCTTCCCACAAAGATAAGGGCTATAAGTATTGAAATATGATGATCCTATTTTTATCTAGAAAATGAATACTTTATATCTTATATAAACTACTAATCCAATGAAAATACATTAAACTAACAAATCAATGACAAAAATAATGGAGAAAGAAAACCTTAAGACAAATTACCTACGATAGTTGATTTTACCAACTGAAAATCAAGAAATCATTAATCATCTAATGTTATGTTGGATTAAATATTACAACTATCAATTGTCTCTATAACGATTATGTCTTCTCTTTTTTTGTTAGTCACTTAACTTTATAATTATATTTCATAAAACCATCTCTTGATGTGAAATAGAAATAAATCACTCATTTAGATCTAGCAATCCTTTAAACGATAGTAATAGGTCAAGTGGGTATCTTTACTTGTCAATTAACCTAAGGGAAGTGACTCTAGGTATATTTCAATTTACAATCTCTAAATCTATAAATGAAACACAAATCATGTAATTGGTGGCCAAGCAATTATAAGCATTATGTTCAAGAATCATTCACTTGTAAAAGAAAAAAATCCCAATATAATCATTTAAATCATAAATTAATCAATCATATTCCATGACTACATCAAGGTCTTAGATCAAAGATCTAGCCTAACATACTAAAAAAACAAGATAAATTCAAAAGTAAAAGTATCATTTTTAACAAAGGAAATAATAATAAAGAGAAGGAAAGAGAAATCTCCAAAGTTAGCTTAATGTATCTCGTCTTCTTCTTCTTCCTTCATTAAGTGATCTATTGAACTCTTACACTCAATCTTGAACTGAAGCTTGTATCCTTTTGTTTTCTCTTTTCAAAATGCCTCTTTTAAGTGTCCAAAGGTCTATTTTTATGCCTCTCTTCTCTGCTTAAGAAACCCTAAGTGTTTGTTTTATATACTACTTCAAAAGAGCTAAAACGTAAGATATGTTATGCTCATGCAACAACCTATAGCTTTTATCGCATGCGCAACATCCAAGTTTATCATAAAAGTCATAGCTTGTAACTTTAGTCATCGCGATAGAGAGCAATCGATCTTTACTCATCCAACTATCCAATTTGTTCTTTGAAGTTGTCAACTTTGCCTATTTTGGTCCAATTTCATTCCAAGCTTGCTAAAATGCTTATAAAACATCCAAATGTGGAAAATAACATAAATGCACTCAAAATAACTTATTTTAATAATAGATTTACATTAAATAAATCTCTAAATTCATTAAATAACTATGAACAAATTAAGTCTAACAAATTTCCCCACACTCATATTGCTACTTGTCCCCAAGTAATAAAGAACATATTGCTAAATTTTTCATAAACATTACAAAACATATAACCTTAATAAATAATCACTTATGTACTACATTAGATATGCCAAATAAAAACTTAAATATGCCAAATAAAAACTAACTTTAAGTAAATGAACTTAGGTTAGTTTACTACCATGAAAAGTGAACTCACTCATTCATGGAAAGTTAAAGATAATAAGGTTATACTTTACATATACATCTTAACAATCCTTCTAACTAGACCATAAATAGGCATAATCATGATGTAAAAACATGTTAAATCACAATTGTCTCCACTAATTAATAATAAGAAGAATAAGCTTATGTAATGAGATAATTAGGATTCATTTTTCTTTTAAGCACATTACTTTTACATTTTTCTTTGTTTTCTTTTTCTCCTTATTTTTTGAAGAGTTAATTTGCCTTTTCATATAAGTATAAATATTAGTCATGAATGTTCTTGGTTACTCAGCATATAACTTTATTGAAAATGCTTTGCATACTTATGCTTTTAGTTTGCCATTTGACATGAAAATCCCTAATTACTAAGCATCCCAAAAATAGAAGACTTGTTATTTCTCTTTCTTTTGACTTTATTTTGATCATTCCTAAATCATCTCTCTTAAAATACATCATTATTAACTAAAAAAGCATAATAGCAATTCATCATTCATTTTAAGGCAAACAATTATATATATTCATAACAAGCTAAATTACTTGTTTCAACACACATGTAAAATATGATCTTATTGAATTCCAACTATCCTAAATTCATAAGTTATACTTCTCAATTTATCAACTAACTCAAGATTCATTCATCTCAAATTCAGCCTAAGAATGGCATCTCTTGTGGTAACTCATGGTGATTACCAAATAAAGCTTAACAAAGCTATATATCTTTATAAAAAAAATGGTCTACATCTTGGTGGAACATTGGTTGCGTCCAAATCCTCTTTATGCATTTGGCCTACATTATCATAAGCATTAGAGAAAACTAAGAAAAATCAAGTATCTAATCCAAGATAAAATAAAAAAACATAAAGTAACTAAATAAATAAGAGAATGCAAAAGAAAGTCCCATTCAACATAACTAGTACATCATCATACTGTTCTTTAGTGTCATACAAAGCATAAACAACATAACATTGGTACACATGCACACTACATTACGACATGAAAATGACTCAACATTCAAATAAAGCATTGAAATATTAAAACAAGTCTAATACATCATAGAGGAAAAGGAGATCAATATCAATAGTGTGAATAAACAAACATCTCCCAAACATAGTGCATCAAGGTGAACTAGTAGAGATGGCAAATCAATGTTAGCTCTTATTATATATTACCTTAATTTGTAACCTTAATGCCTTTACACCCTTTCTACCCTCATTACTCTAGCATCCATGGTGTGTAACTTTTGAAGAACTTAACTCTATGGTCCTTCTTGGTGTGCACTAGCTTCCTATTTACGTGGAAGAGTGTTGAAGATGGTGTAATTGAAATTTTATATTCACTTTCTTCTTCTTCCTCTAATGATTCCTCTATTGCTCTACTTCCATTTACCTATCCTGCAATCTTCTTTGGTCTTGTGAACCTTGGTGGTCCAAACTTGGATGTCACAATTTCTATCCTCCCAAATATATGAATGTCTAAAGTCCCTATGTTAGGGAAGGTTTCTTCATCCATTTAGTTAGGGTCAAATCCATATAAAAGCATAGCCAAACCTATAACTGTATGCCCTCAACCTACCACTTGCATATGATGTTTAGTCAATCCCACCAAATATTGAAAAAGATGTTGAGTAGTAGAGACTTTTGACTTATTTTATGTATACCTTATGAAAGAAAGTTCTTACTTTAACACTTTGGTCATTTCCTGCTTTCAAAAGATTGAAAAGGACATGAACTTATGAAGAATCATAAAACACTTATCCCTTATTACCATACTTAAGGCTTGATACAAACCTTGAAGTCCCAAAATATTATGCCAAAAAGCCTTTGCACTAAAGTTTTGGGTTGATCACACATGCCGACTTATTGAAACCAAAGGAATCTTTCATGGTGTTTTGGTTGATGGTATATCCTTTACCAAAAAGAATAAAAGCATGAGTAGGCTCATTCTCATCCTCAAAATGAAATGCAGAAAAGAACTTAATATTGAGCCTTCTATAAGATGGCAATGGTATGAATGAAATGTTTACTCAACCCACCCTGCCTAACAAGTCTTTCATTTTATCAATGATCTCTAATGGCATTAAAATTGGTCCATTTATATAACTTGACATGCAACATGCACCTTAAAGTCAAGATAAAGAAATTTATCACCTTCTACATAGTTAAAAATGGGGAAGGAAGAATTATACTTTAATGACCCCTTTGGTGTTGCTTTCCTCTTTATCTTGATGATGGTGCTCTTAAAGACATCTTAAGATGATGAAAGTTTTAAAAGTGTGGTGGTGGTGGTTGTGTAAGAGTAAAAAATGAAAGAAATAGTTAAGATAATAGCTAAAAAAGGGAGGAAAATTTTATCCTCAAAACAGTCCTAATTGATCTTAATTTTGAATGAGTGTTTGAGTGAATGTATGAGTGAAAATATAGAGAAAAAAAGGGGTCATTTATAGAGTGGGGAAGGTTATTTTTGGTTGGGACTTATTTAAAATTCAAATTAGCTTTAACAAGATGAATAAAAAATGTACTTTTCAACATAAATTATTTGAACAAACTAAAACCATTGGAATGACTATAAGGACTAGTCTCATTCAATAAGCCAAATTTTAAAGAAGTTAAAAATAAAAAGTCAAACCTAGTATAAGCTACCTTAATATTAGAATAGTTTTATATAACCATTATATTTTGAATCAAGCTAACAAATTAGATGAAATGACACTATGCTAGAAGTGAACAACTCATTCAACTTAGAAGCTAGTTGAAGTAGCTCAATTGTACTTTGGAACTAGCTTATTCATAGAGCGTGATCAAGTCATTCATATTTAAATAATTAATTTTCCTCATATCTATTAACCCTTAGTGCCCTAGAACAGGAATTGAATAGAGCAATGATAAGTACAAATGAATAATAATAAGTGCGAAAATAATGAAGATTCAAGATAACTAATTTATAGAGGTTCAACACAACCTGCCTAGGTCCTCTCCTTTAGTATCCCTACTTGAGCCTTTCATTATCTAGATAGCTTATAGGTGCTATCAACTACCTTTACAATAATAGTTTTTAGGCACTACCAAGCCATTACAAGTAGACTTTTAAGTGCTACTAAGACTATTTTCCAAAGTAGTTTATAGGTACTATCTTAAACATTTCATAAAGTATGGATTTAGATTTCCTAAGATCTCCTAACTAAGGGTTTTCTCAAATGAAATTACAACTTACAAAGTTGAAAAAAAATCTCTCCCATTTGGGCAATAATCAATTTAGAATACAATCACAAGATATGCTCGATTTGGTAGAGAGTTTTGAAAGAAGTCTTAAAGCGTGTTCTTCAAACTCTGTTTTTAAAGATGGTTTTTACAAGCTTTGATAATGATCTTCTCTTATAAGCTACATCACACTTATTTCACCCTTTTTATTCAAAGATTGCTTTCACAATATGAATACTCACTTTTTGATCATTTTCTATTTTTGTTTATATTGTGGAAAGGTGCTTTTATAGGCAAAGATACAAAACTAGCCATTATAAAGATGGTTGTCACGTCATGTCACTAGAGTAGACACTTAACGCTTGTTGGATAATCTCCACGCCTATTGTTGGGTGATTTTTCAAATTGAATAGAACTTTAGTGGTTGTTGATCCATCGAAATGCCTGTTGGAACTAGCTGTTAAAGAGAGATTTGCTTAAATGCTCATGTTTTAACTTTCTCAATTGTTTATTCAACAACTCCTTTAATGGCTGTTGGCATTTCTTAATGCCTATTGGAATTCAACTTTAACTCATGTTAAGATATGAATAATGTCCGTTATAAATTTTTAAGAGGATGTGAACTTGATGCTCTATTTTTCAAGATTTTCAACAATACTTTAACAACTATTGGAAAGCTTTTAATGCCCATTGATAATGATCTCAATGCCTATTGTACTTTTGAAGGTGCCTTGTTAGAGGGTCTAGAAACTTTAGCTTTACCTAAAAACTTCTCCAATGCTCGTTGGTAGAATCCAACACCCATGTTGAGATCTTGAGAGTTCTGTTTATATCAAGTCACTTGATCTAACACTTGTTGTGAAAAATGCAATGCCTATTGCGATGTCAAAAGTCATGGCCATTGCAAAATTGCAATGCCTATTGTGAAGATCAACTTGTAAGGCTTACGTGATTGAATCATCCAATTGCTATTGTGTTTTGAAAGAACCACTGGTTGAGAGGTCCAGAAGACTTTACTCATACTTGGGTGTCACTTTAACGCCTGTCTTCAATGCCTATTGAAATGTGGCAACATCTGTTGGCTTTGAATACATAGAGTTTTTCCAAAACTCTTTTTCTAAACATCTTTGATCAAAAGATTAATGTGCCTACAAGATTTTACACAACCAATTTGGACAAGAGTTAGCTTTTAGATATGTTTGCAATCATAAAAACAATCTAAGTTCAACAATATCCTCAAGTTTAATAATTTTATGAATATTGTCTAGTTTATGTGATAAGCACTACATAACGATAAATCCTCTTATATGATATGCAAGAAAATGGTCATTACAGTTTTTGGTATTGGAGCAAGGATAGGTTCCATAGGGACATACATGTGAACATGACATGACTTTTATACTATTTTGCATTATCATATGACATAGTCTTATACGTCTATGGGGCATTAGCATAGGATAGTCATGGTAGTACCCATGGCTCACCAAGGAGAGAGGAGTCAACCGATTTGCATTCCATAGAAGCATCATGCTAACCATTAAGAGACCAACCTACTGATAGAGTTAGATCTCTTACACATTCTCATGCACAACATATATCTCATAGTCAACCTTAACATAGAATTGGTGAATCAACAGTGTAGAGTATATAAATTAAAAGAGAGAGAAGGTATGATAAATTAATAAAATAGGGTGCAGTTGACTTTAGTTGTGCTATAGATCCATCAGTAGCAGAGACATGGGTAAAAAAAACACAAAGTTTTGAACTTGATGAAATGTACACCAGAAGAAAATTTTGATTATGTAGTGTCGCTATTACAGGGGAATGCATACGATTGGTAGGAAACCATTCCAGGGAGCGATGCTAGTCTCCAGTGCTTAGATGGGATGACTTTCTCCGTGAGTTCAATAACAATTACATGCCAAAAATATATAAAGATGATAAAAGAAGAGTTTTTGAACCTAAAGCAGGGATAAATGACTATAGCTGAATATAAGGTAAAATTCAATCAATTATCTCATTATGTGTCCTTCATGGTAGCCACTGATAAAGACAAATGTCAAAAATTTGAAGAGGGACTAAGATATGAGATCAGAAGTAAGATCACAGCTACGGATCTTGAAAGTTATACCAAACTAGAAGCTGCTGCAATCAGGGTGGAAAGATTAGAAAAATAAAGGATGGAGTAAGGCTTACTAAGTTTATGGGGGATTTTAACAAAAAGAAAGGTAAACATGGAGATTATATGCCATCATAGTCTAGTGTTAAGGGTGGTTACTCTAGCTATAGAGGCAGAGGAGTATGACTTTCATCTTTTGCAGGCAGAGGTCAAGGTCAAGTTATGCAACAATAACCCTTATGTATACATTGTGGCAGGCAACATATGGGTGAATGTAGAAAATTAACTGGGAAGTGCTACTTTCATGGGTCTCTTGATCATATGCTTAGAGATTGTCTTAAAAAATCTAAAATGTCAGAGGGAGACAGAGGCAGAGATAGAGCTACATCAGAGCCCACAGTTGAAGTTTCGAAGGCAAGTGGAGTTGGAGTATCATTTGGTAGAGGCAGAGGCAGAGGTCGAACAACCACAATTGGCCACGGTATAAGCAGATCAGAAGGTCAGAGTTCTAGACCCCTGACACAGGACAGAGTATTTACCATGACAAGGCAATAAGCTGTTGCTGCTCCAGAAGTAATCATTAGTAAACTTTTTCTCCATAATTTAGAAGTCAATGCATTAATTAATCCTGGCTCCACACATTCATTCATTTCATTGAACATGGCATCAAAATTATGTAGTAAGCATCAACCTTTAGGTTTTGATCTATGTGTTAGTACTCCTTTGAGAGATGTGATGATTATGGATAAGGTATGTCGTGATTGTCTAATTCACATTGATGACATTGAGTTGAATGTTGAACTAGTACTATTGCCACAACTTGAATTTAATGTGATACTGGGTATGGATTGGTTGTCCAAATATCATGCAATAGGGAATTGTTTTAATAAGGAAGTTGTTCTGGAATCTCCAATTCATACAAGGGTTGTGTTTTAAGGGGAAAGGCAAATTGCACTTGCATGTCTAGTTTTTACTATCAAGGCTTTTCGCATGATTAAAAGTGGTTGTAAGGCTTATTTGGCACATTTGGTAGACACAAGGTTAACAAATGAATTACTTGAGAATATTTTCATGGTGAATGATTTTCCAGATGTGTTCCCAGCTGACTTCCATGGTTTTCCACTTGATAGGGAGCTGGAATTCACAATTAACTAGTCCCAGGAACTACACTGATATCCATACCACCTTATAGGATGGCTCTAACTAAGTTGAGAGAATTAAAGACCCAATTATAGAAACTACTTGAAAAGGGATTCATCAGACCTAGTGTGCCACCATGGGTGCTATAATATTATTTGTTAAAAAGAAAGATGGGACAATGAGGTTGTGTATTGATTACAGGCAGTTAAATCGAGTCACTGTAAAGAACAAGTATCCTTTGCCAAGGATAGATGATCTGTTTGACCAGTTACAAGGAGCACGAGTGTTTTCTAAAATTGACCTAAAATCAGGATATTATTAGCTCAAAATTTCAAACTCAGATGTACTGAAGACAACTTTTCAAACCAGGTATGTGCATTATGAATTTTTGGTGACGCCATTTGTTTGACTAATGCATTAACAATGTTTATGGCTCTTATGAACAAAGTGCTCCAACCTTACTTAGACAAATTTGTAATTGTGTTCATTGATGACATACTGGTGTATTCAAGGAGCAAAGAGGAGCATGAACAACATTTAAGGATTGTGTTGCAAATTTTGAGAGAAAAATAACTATTTGCTAAATTAATTAAGTGCGAGTTCTGGATTGACCATGTGGTATTTTTAGGACATATAGTTTTTGAAAAGGGCATAGAGGTGGATCCGAACAAAATTGAAGCATTAGTAAAATGGGAAACCCCAAAGAATGTTGCAGAAGTTCGAAGTTTCTTAGGACTGGCTGGGTATTATCGTTGATTTGTTGAGGGATTTTCACTTATAGCTACTTTTTTGACTAAGTTACTTCGAAAAAATGTACCATTTCAATAGTCTAAAGCATGTCAGGAGAGTTTTGATAAATTAAAAGATAGATTGACATCAGCTCCAGTGTTAGCCATTCCTACTGGTAATGGAGGATTTGTAATATATAGTGATGCCTCTCATCAAGGTTTGGGATGTGTTCTAATGCAGCATGGTAAGGTAATTGCATCTGCATCTATACAATTGAAACCTTATGAACTATCTTATCCAATACATGACCTAGAACTTGTTGTCCTTGTGTTTGCTTTGAAAAATATGGAGACACTACTTGTATGGAGAAACTTTTCATATATTTATAGATCACTAGAGCTTGAAGTATTTGATGAGCCAAAAAGAATTAAACATGTGATAGAGGCAGTGGTTAGAACTGCTAAAGAATTATGATTGTACCATTGAGTATAACCCAGGAAGGGCAAATGTGGTTACTAAAGCTTTGAGCAGGAAATCAGAAAGCGGTGTAGCTCATTTACAGGTATTTCCATTGTATTATTTAGTTCAATTACAAGCTATGAATATGGAACTAAACATATAAAAGAATGGGGTATTGATTGCTACTTTTCAAGTGAGACCAATGTTGCAGGATCGAATTAAAGAAGCATAGGGCAAGAATCCAAAGTTACATAAAATGATTGAAATGGTAAAACAGGGGAGACATGGTGATTTTGATATTCAAAATGATGCCTTGATGTTAGGTTCTTGTATTTATGTGCCTAATGTTATAACTTGTAAAAAAAAAAATCCTAAAAAAGCACATAATGCTCCATATGCCATGCATCCAGGAATGAGGA
The DNA here is from genome assembly GCA_949677035.1 of Omphalea diandra. Classification (NCBI taxonomy): domain Eukaryota; kingdom Viridiplantae; phylum Streptophyta; class Magnoliopsida; order Malpighiales; family Euphorbiaceae; genus Omphalea; species Omphalea diandra. The sequence goes on from CATIWR010082085.1 coordinate 59,085, forward strand.
AGATGTATAATACCTTGC
>CATIWR010082090.1:0-42753 GCA_949677035.1 Omphalea diandra
ACTAGTATTTAAGCTTATTGTTCTTGTATGATTGCTTGACCTTGTCGTACTCTCATAGCAATATATATATATATATATATATATATATATATATATATCCAAATGAGTTGATTATTTTTTTCACATAAACTAGACATATAATGATATAACATAGTCAAAATTCAAGTAAAGATAAGGCCAATATAAAATATGGTGAATTTTTTAATTCTCCCCTATTTCAATGTGATCATAGTCTGAGTAGGTCTTACATTTTTAGCCATATCTCAAATTATACATATCCAATTGCAAAACTGATTTACCAATAGTTACATAACACATAAACGAACATCTTTCATACATTACAAGTTGTCCAATTATATTTATAAGGTGGTCAAAATAAATAATTAATCTTTAAGTGAGCAGGTTACAACATGTTGAGAATCGGTCATGATGAAGGGGCAATATCTCATCAACCATTATAAATTTGGCAAAAGTATTTTATAAGAATCTAGGTGAGACATAACTATACAGCTTTATATTTTGGTACATCTTTATATTCCCATTGTATGGCCATCAAATTCTTAAAAAACAAAATTAAGAGACTGAACAAGTTTCATCAAGTTCAAGGCCAGTCACAATCAAAGAGCAATATCTCTTTCCACATAACAAATTATACAAAACTATTTTATTAGAATTTATAGGGGGAATAACCCTATAAATTTCAAATTTTTTCACTTTGCCTAAATCAACACCTAAGGTCATCGAAATATATGAAAACAGCCATACTAAGAAGCTTTTGGTAGGTAGTGAACTAGTCCTAATGAAGGAGCCATAACTCTTTCCACATACCATATTAAGCAAAATTGATTTATATGCATTTATATAAGGCATAAACCTATAAGTTTTATGTTTTACAATTTCCTTAATTCTAATTTTAGGTTTATGAAATCATAGGTGCAACAATATGCTCTAATAACAAAACCAACACAATCAGCTCTGGTTTCTCTTCAGCTTCAACCTCCATACATGAGTTGTACCTCAAATAACTCCATAATTCTTTTGAATCATACATGTTTTAACATGTTATGAAGGACGAATTTCATATAGGATGAAGATAAAAACACTTACCTTTTTTGCCAAAACTAGAAAAGCTTAAGGTTCCTTCCTAGGTAGCTTACTTTTTCTCCCTCTTCTTCTTCTTCTCCTTCCTTCCTTCCTTCCTTAGCTCTCTTTTCCTTTTATTACCCTTCATGTTTTTCCTCACTAGTCTACTCCTAAAGGAAGAGAAATTTAATTTGTATACCTATTCTAATAGAAAAAAAATCATGGTGGCTTACTACCATTGGTTGAAAGTTTAATGTTCCTCTTTTAATCCATTTACTTCACTCCTTTATCACCTTCATCCATCCATTAATTCCCATATGCTTCTTATACTTTTAAATAAGTTCTAAAACACTATTATTTATGATATTATAACATGCACATAATATATGATAATTTGCCATGCAACTATGAAAACATCACATTTTATGTTCAAGTGCCTTAAATGCAATGATGCAAGTGTCATCATTATACTTATGAAATTCTATTATCTAAATGATCATTTATCTAATGCATATATTCATATGGAATTGCAAAATCAATTATGCAATGGGTGCGTTCATATGATAATGGTAATGAATAAGGATAAATATGTTACACTAATCCTTAAACCTAATGCATCACAATCAATTTCAAAAGTATTAGAAAAATTAGGCAAAGCTATTAATGGTCCCAAAATTAATTTAGATTTAAACAAGGTAAAAGTTTGTTCTTATGCCTTCCCCCATTTAAAACCAACACTCTTCTTAATAACTTCGATAAATGGTGTGGCTATTATGGTAAAACCATTAATAAAATGGTTATAAAGCTTGCCAAACCATAAAAGGAACACACATCTCCAATGTCTTAGGTATGGGCCACTCTTTAATTACTTTGATTTTCTCTTCATCCACCTCAATCCCTTGGGAATTAACCATAAAACCTAACAAAATAAGTTTACGTATATACAAATAACACTTTTAAAGTTAGCAAATAACTTTTCTTTTTTCAAACATCAAACATGCTCTTCTAAAGATATTGATTATACAAGAATATCATGAAAATACACAACCACAAACTTACTTAGGTAGACAATCAAAACATGTTTCATTAATCCCATAAAAGTGTGCATTAGTCAACCCAAAAGGCATAACTAACCATTCATATGAACCAAATTTTATTTTAATAGCAGTTTTTCCACTCATCCCCTATTGTTCATCTTAATTTGGTAATAATTACTTTTAAGATCAATTTTAAAAAACACACTAGCACTATATAATCCATTCAACATATCATCTAGCCTAGGAATAGGATATTTATACTTTATAGTGATTTTATTAACAACACGATAATCTACTCGCATCCTCAAAGTCTCATCCTTTTTAGGAACAAGCAAAATTAGTACGACACATGGACTTATGCTCTCTTGCATTAGCCTGTATTCTAAAAGCTCTTCCACTTGTCTTTGAAGTTCCTTTGTCTCTTTGAGATTGCTTTGATATGGTGGCTTATTTAAAATTTGCGAGCCTGAGATGAAATTTGGTGCTCAATTTATCTTAATTGTGGTAGCCCTCTAGGCACCTCTTTAGGAAATAAAGCTTCAAATACCTTCAAAAGACACATAAAAACACCAAGAAAAGAAACTTATTTGTCATTAATAGTAAAACATGCCTCTTTATAGAAAAACAAAATCTTAGGTGCTTAGGCTAAATAGGTTTTCCTCACATTACTCTTTTTTGCATAAAAGCTTTTCTTTAGACCCTCTCTTTTTGCATGCACCTCTCTTTTATTTCTGCATCCCCTCTATTTTCTCATTTATCCTCTCTAATCTCATGTCTCTCATGGGTTCATAACTCTCCTTTTACTACATATTTATTTCTTTTTCCTTTTTGTGTGCATGCTTTCTCTCTCTCATTATCTTTTAATCTTCATAAATTTATTTTATAGATAAAGGAGATAATATAGTATTCCTTCCATCAAACTCATATTTATTAGTAAGCCCATCATGTTTAGCATGTTTATCGAATTGCCATAGGCACCCCAAAAGTATATGACTAGCTTTCATAGCCACAACATCACGTAAAACTTTATCAACATACTTGCCCATAGAAAAGGAAACTCTAACTTGCTTAATAACTTTAACTGCACCATAATTATTCAACCATTACAAGTTATAAGATTTAAAATGTTTAAAAGTAGGCAAATTTAATTTTTCCACCAAATATGTACTAATCGCATTAGTGCACGTACCTCTATTAATAACTAAACATTTCTTACCTTGAATCCTACACCTTGAATGAAAGATATTCTCCCTTTTTTCCTCTTCGACTTTAGTTTGAGCACTTAAAGATCACCTTATAACTAGAAAATCTTTGCAATCCACCTCATTAAAGTCATCTTCATCACCACTAGCATCAATTAGTGGGAGCATCTTTGGATCATCTTATTGGTCTTCATCTTTGCTATTTATCTCATAATTTATAACGATCATAGCTTTTCATTTGGACAATGGTATATCACTTAGCCTTATCCTTTACACTTGAAACACTCAATGGAACTAGCCTTTGGCTTGGATGGTTCATTTTGCTTGGAACTCCCTCATTCCTTACCTCTATTTTGGTATTTGGCTTTAGGCTTGGAAGTTGTCCTTTCACCTGCTTTCCAACTTTTGCTCTAAGTAGGTGTTGTGGAAAATGAGCTAGACTTATGAGTCCTTTTTTTAAGTTATATTTCCACCTTCAATGTCATATGATAAATGTCCTTAAGCTTAATATAAGGTTACAATTCAGCAATGTTAGCAATATCTTACTAAGACCACTTAACAAATGAGCCATTATTTATTCTTAATCCTTCTTGATGTTAACATAAATTAAAGTCATCTCTATCTATTAGTAATACTTCTTCATATTTTTAAAACCTTGCACAAGTCTTTAGAGTTTATTATGCAATTCTCTATTATAAACCTCTTATGCATGATATGGTTCATCTCTTGCCATCTAGAGATAGGTTTCTCTCAACAATGCCTCCTGGTTATCATTAAGTGGTCCTACCAAACAGGAGCATAATCAACAAACTCAACAATAATAAGCTTTATCTTTTTGTCTTTAGAATAGTTATGGCATTCAAAGATGAACTCCACTTGCTTTTCCCATGCTAAGTATGCTTCAAGATCACTTTTTCTTTAAAAAATTAGGATTTTCATCTTTATGCTTCCAATATTGTTGTCTTACCTTCATCGCCCTTAGTTACTTTCATTTATGGATTCATTATCTTCATTTTGTCGCCTCTCTTTTCTAGTTTGTCTGTGTAATATTTGATTATTATTGGTGGTATTATTAGTAGTATTAATGGTGGTTGCATGGCTCTTTTCAATTCTCCTCATTCTATCTAGCAATTAGCCATTTTATCTTTCATAAATTTCATGAAAAGCCTTCACTCAAAATCTTGCTCTACTTTTTTATGATTTTTCATGGTTAGAAAACAAAGAAAATACTCAAAAAAACACTCCCTCATATGTTTGCACTCAAAGATGCCACTCACACTCATATTTCACACAAATTGGCTTTTACCTCTTATATGCTCACCACTCTTACCTTTTATCACTCTAATTCTTTTCTTTTAGTTCTTATGAGACTAAAGTTACTATTATCAAAATAAAGATCAATCACAACTCAAACAAAGTAAAACAAAACTTAAATACGACTTTAGAATTAAGGAAAATGAACAAAAAATGGAAAGAAGAGAACTAAGATTAGCTATTTTAGACAACCTAAATCACAATTTTAAGGAGAAATAAGAGTTGAAATGTTCAAAGAAATAAAATTTAACTATAATAATGATTTTAAAATGAGTTCAGATTGAATTACCTTGTAATAAACATAATTTGCAACCTCTTCTTTCGTAATAGCCAATTCGCAATTCACCTCCTTTTTACTTTTTCTTTTTCTTTTTCTTTTTCTTTTTTAACTCTTTTTTTTTTTTTTGTAATAGATGCTAATCAAATAGCCTTAACATAAAGAACACATAAATAATCAAACTTTGCAAGAATAATGAGAAAATGAATTGGAGATGAAAAAGAAGGAATCCCAAACAAAGGATAGAACAAGAACAAAAAGTAAAAATGAATCACAAAGAAAGTGAATAGGATGTAAACATAAATAAGAATAAAGATAAAGGATATGTACTTGATGAATGAAGCCAAAACTCTGATACCAAATGATGCAAATGTAGGTAACTTATCCCAAACCTATATGTAATGTTGAAACCAATGCTAGGGATCCCTTAACTAATCTAGTAAAGAAAACTCAAATTTCTAACTAGGCCTATAAAAAACTTATTATTAGCAACCTAAGTTAAAAAAATTTAAAGGTTGTTTAAGCCAAATCTAAGATTAAGTTTAGGTTTAAACTAGTTTGAATATACCAAACCTTCACTTGATAAATTCACTAAGTCCTTTTAAGAACCCAATAAGAGAATTAAATCTCATAAAATCAAATTTATATTAATTAAAAATTGGTTCTCTTGCACATTTTTTATGCCCTATTTATACCATTACAAAGCTCAACTAAAGAGGAATAAAAGACTTAATCCTATATTAGAAACTAGAAGAAATTAAATAGGAATAAGGCCCTATACCTATTCAGCCAAAAAAAGAATGTAAACTTCCTAAACACTATCTAATATTATAATTCAAAAATAAATTAATCCTATTCTAAAAAGGAAGAACAATTTGGCCAAAGAAGGGAAAGATAAGTTAGTAAGTCAAACTTTGACATATCTTAGATATTGACATTTTACCTTTTGACGTTATGTGCCACCCGTCCCCCAATGGTTATCTTGGATTTTTTTTTTTTTTTGCCACTAAAAATGGTTGAAATATTCTTGGAAGCTCTTAAAATCTTCTAGAACCTTTATAACACCTTTTAGAATCTTTTAGAACATTTTAGTGTAAATTGTTCTATTTGAAGAGTTTGACTTATAGATTCATATTAAAGGTCCATACATGAAATTGAAGTGTAAAACTAATCATTTGCCCTTGTAAAGATGATCCACTAAATGTTCCAATATTTGTTTTCTTATTTTCTTCTTACACAAATATTTCTAAAGCATTTTTAAACTTTCTGAGGTGTGGCCTTATGTGAGTGCCTCGAACATTTTACGACTACAATAAAACGAGTAGAATCTTGCTTGTGACACCATCCTTTTATCAACCAATAGGGGATCGAGAGGACAAGGGTCTTTTCATTAGTAGTGACCCCAAGTTGTGGCATGTGATTGGACCATTGGGGTGATCCTTTTAGGCCTTGTGTGATTTCCAAAGTCTTTAGTCCAAAATGGTGATCATCTAGGGACTAAAAGTGGGACAATATATTGATATTGTCCTAAGGAAATATGGAGTTGCCACCCCTTTGTTCAAGGTAAAAATCTGAGAAAGGCAAAATCTGAACCTATTCTAAGTCAATTAGAAGGCCCATTTCACCTTTACCCCATTAGAGATCGAGTTTAGAAATTGTGTATTACTTAAGGAAGAGGTTAGGCACCCCCAAACTATCCGGATATTGGGATCCGACCTTAGGGCATCTTTGGTTCACTTTTAATATTTTAGTCGAGTTATTAATTAGTCTAATTAACACCCCTAGACATATATCTAAGCATAATCCATCTCAATAAATCAACTCATCAAACCAAGGGGAAGGGGGTTATACACTATGACTAAATGAGGAGTTTCATGCATAACATAACTTTATTATTAAGGAACCAAACATGTATCTAAGTCCATGGTCATCACATTTTACCATCACAAACTAAAATACACAGCTTGTAATACATATGTATAAATGCATGAATCACAAAGATAAGGAAAGAAATAAACATACACACACACATACATAATAATGTTAAGCATTTAGAGGACATTAGATAACTTTGAGTCAATGATTCACCTAAATGAAGTCCTACGGCTATTGAACCCTCCTTCATCTTGCTCATACAAAGCTAGAACATTTAGGGTAAAACCTAACAATACAAAAGTTAGAATGCCCACACCAAACTAAAAAATTGAAGAACCAAGGAGACAATATTAACATGGCTAGCATATGAACTCTAGCATAAATAAGGCTATCAAGGTCAAAGGAAACTTATATTCTCACTTGATCAATACCTCAAAGTGACAAAATAATACCAAAAACAGACATAATTTTTATGATCAAAAAAAGGAAAACATAAAAGTATCCTTAAGTTGGAAAAACATAAAAAGTCCTTTTGAAAACCAACAAAACTCCATTTTGAAATGAATAAGGGTTGTTGGTCATTCGACCTCATCCTATTTTGTCATTGAAGTCACCAAACATCCTAAAAATACCTTGAAAAGCAAAATGTCTAAAAAGAAAGAAAGAGAACATTTATTATTGTGTTACAAAAAAACCTAGGTCGTACAGCTATGGAACAAGGTTATATAACCTACTAATAAGGTTTTACAGCCTACTAATAAGATTATACAACCCTTACTTTCTAGGTTTCAAAAACATAAAATGAGATAGAAAGGGGAAGAAAAATGAGGGGTAAGGGGAATGGGTTCTTAGGAGTGTTCCAGTGATGTATTTGCCTTCAGAAGCACAACGATAAATTCAATAACCTCTAAAGATACTAGGAAAATGTGCAAACAAGAAAGTAAAAGCCTTGGTTTAAACTTAGAATGGATGGGGTGAGATTAGCACTTATGTTTTTTGTGTTTAGGGTTTTTTGAGAAGTAAATTTTTGTAGAGTAACCTTTGTTTTTCCAAGCCTCCCCCTCTGTTAAAAAATAAGGGGTATTTATAAGTGTTAAGTGAGTGCATAATGCTAAAAATAGTTCTGGTTGCACCATGGATGCATCTAATCAAGTAGAAATAGATGAATGTACTAGAATTAGGGTTTACACATGGGTTGTACAAATAAGAATAGGTTGCACATCAATATTTTAGGGCTATACAGCCCTAGGACTAAAGGGGGGACCAATTCTAAAAGGTATTGAGTATTAGGATTTAATGTAGGGTTGTACATCCCTAAGGAGTGGTATACATCTTTGTTTCAATGGGATGTACATCCCTTTAAGCAGGATTATTCTTGGTTTTTTTTTTGGGTTTTGGCTTTATTTTAGGCTTGGTTTTAGATTTTTCCAAGGTCTTCTAAGGCCTTATTTCTCTTCCTTTAGTTGTTTCCCTTGCATCTTGGGGAATAAATTTTGTGATTTTCATCATCAAAATTACATCCTAAGACCTAAAATCTGATCCTTATAGTTTGCCCTTGCTTTATGGGCTTGGAAAATAACATTTGATAAATGGTGTTAGACAAGACAAAATAAAGCATTAGTTGTAAACTTGAATATCGGATAAAGGATGCAAAAGGATATAATTTCTTTAACAACTCCATGAATAAGTGTTAAGATTCTTTGCAGCGTTTTACTAAGTACCAAGGTTTAATATCTCTTTCCAAAAACCCTCAAGCAAGTACTGGGGTTTCTTCTTAGTAGCCTTCGAGTAGGCACTAAGCCTCCTGGCAACCATTTAGCAAGTACTAAGGTTAAATGTCTTCTTCCAACAACCCTCGAGCAATAGTTGGGGTTTCTATATCTTTCAGTGGCTCTCTAGCAAATACTAAAGTAGTTGTACCATCTTCTTAGCAAGTACCAAGTGCTTAGACAACTTTCTAACAAGTGTTGAAGTGGTTTAGTTAACCCTCTAATAAGTACTAGGTATTTCGGTATTAGATAATTTGCCTCTTATAGTTGTTGATGCTATTGCGCTTTTTTGGGAGTGCTTCAGTCCTTTTTGACCGATGATTCTAGCTCAGGGATGTCCCTTGGGTGGTCTAAGTGTCATTCGAGCCCTTTTAGCAATGGTAAAATTGAACCCATGTCTTTATAACTCTTTTGGCCATCTTAGGGGTCTGTTCTTTTTCATTTTTATAGGCCTAGGGCCTAAATGTTGAAGTGCTTTTTTAGGTCTTATAATTTTTGTACGATAAATTTTTCTTGAAAATACTTTTGAGATCTTAGAGAGGACAATTTTGTCATTGATGGATATCTTGGTAGCCTTACTTGAATCAAGAAACACAGGGTGTTCTCCAAGTGTTCCAAAATGAATAAGGATATTTTGGTAATTTTGGTGTTCTGAGGTCTTTTAGAAAGCTATAGGCATTTTGGTAATTTGGTCGAAATTAGGCTTGAGAGAATAATAGGGGTATTTTAGTGATTTGGTTGCAATTGGGCTCAAGAGGGAGGCTAGGCTTAATAGGCTGAAGAGGAAGTTGGGCTTGTCAGGCCAAGGAAAGAGTTGAGCCAACTCAGGCCAGCAGGGTTGTACAATCCTAATAAGGTTGTACAACCCAGGTCCATTATAAAATGCCACCAAAAGTAACTCATCCACATTTATGTCATTCCTCTTCCCTCTCTAAACTTTTCTCTCTAGGCTCTAGGCTACTTTAACTCCTTTTAGGTGACCAACATGGTTTAGTTTCCTAACAATGAGATGTTCGATGTTGAGGAGGAGTTTCCTAATGAAGACCTTCGACTCTTGATGCCCTAAATCAGCTATGATCCCAGTAGGACTCGAGTGGGTGAGGCCGCCAAGAATGCGAATGCGAAGATGATTCCTCCATATTTTCCTCCAACCGGCGACGCTCCGATAGTCTACAATTTGTACAGTAACCTTACAGGAGCTATCTCAGGAGAGGCAAGTGTCCTTTTTCCTTCTTGCCCATTTTTTTACTTTATGTCTATCTTGCCACAATAGATTTTAGGTGTTATCCTAGAATTTTCTTTTTGCTTTTTTATTTTTAGTGGTATTTATTTTCTATCTAATTAACTATTTTGTTACCTTGATTTGTGTGCACCTTAAACTTTATTTAGTTATATGCACAATGAATGGTTAAAATTAATTAGTAGAATAATCGATGAAAAAATAGGACATATACTTGGGATTGTAAGCAATTTATTAAATTATTTTGCTAACTTGTCAGTCTTTTGATGCTTCATTTGTGGTTGTTTGACCAATTTTTTTTGAACCCTAATGACTAGGATTCATTATCCTCTTATCTTGCGAGGTGCTATAATAGTGCAAAATAACTCATATACATATATTTTATTGCCTTTTGCTTTTCCTTTTAAAAGGATTGTCTTCTTCCAGAAAGGAAGCGACTCTAGTGGTGCAACTAGGGAATGGGGTCATACGCTGCACCCCCGAGTCATAAACATTCTAGAGGGGACCGAGATCTGGACCTTCCTACAGATGCATTCCGATGAGAAATTGAGGATCGACCTATCGATGGTGCACACATTTGTAGAGCAATGGATGGATACAACCCACACTTTTCATCTATCATTGATCGGTGAGGTCACCATCACTCTTGGGGACTTCACATTTCTGGCCGAGTTACATTTACAGGCATTTTATTACCTACTGATTTTGTGGTACACTATCTAGTACTTCAAAAGGATTATCTATGAAAGATCCTACATTGCATTCCCTATTGAAGGGTAGCAAGGTCATGATGAGATTGAGCATTCATATTGGCATTCTCATTGTTATCGATAGCAGTCTTGCCGAGGTGGTCGATCAACACATTACTGCTGCCTATTGTATGCCTTATTAGGATCCATGTTTTCTAATGCTTTTAGGGTAACAAAGTTATGCATGGTGTCCGTGTTGGAGGGCTTGAGTTTGTTGTATTACTTTGATTGAGAGTCCGCAGTGTTAGCATACCTCTGCCATTATCTTGATCGGTGCTCCTAAGGCTAGGGCTATATATGCGGTGCCTAGAGAGTCCTCATCATGAGTACCACTTGGCTCCTCTATTCTTTGTTCCTTAGCCTTGTTTCATTATTTGAGGTTCACGCCATTACTTATTAATAGGCATGGGTCGTCGAGTTGGGCCTATTGTGGGGTTTGGATCCTAAGGATGACATAATGAGCAGCTATCCTCACTTTGCACAGTGGAATGCAGTAAGTTATAAGCATTTCCTTATGACTATTTAGCGTGTTCACCCAAACACAATCACTATGGACCAGGTATTTTTTTCCTGCAATACCATCACTGCATTAGTCATTATTATCTATTGTACTATTTGGTCTTATACTTATAGTGATTTTGTGTCTTTATTATAACCACACCTCAACTATAGGGGTTTTATGGAGACTTGGTCACTATAGGTGATGGAGATGGAGGTCATCTTTTATGGTCATCGGCTAATGGTGAGGCCTTCCATTCATGAGTGGTATTTAAGGGACCGCATCTTTCGTTGTCTCAATGGTTTGGACGAACGACCTATCCCACAATGTTTAACTGCTAGTTTGTTTTAGGTGAGGAATCCCAAGGGTGAGGAGCTAGCTGTAGCCCTACTTTACATGTTTAGGGAGCAATTATCCTCCACAAGAGTCCCTTACAAGTCCTGGATATTTAGCATGCTCATGGGGAGCCTTCCTTTGACTGAGGTAGTTATCTGTGCATTCCCTTGCTATGTGCCTAATGAGGGGATTGCCCTATAGCACACGGGTCGAGGTACTACAACGTAGGTGTCCTAGAGGCCTTCTGCTTATGCATTCAAATATGGCCCAATTATTGTTCGAAGTTGCAAATGGGCCTACAGATCTACTTTAGAAGGCATGGAGCCAGTAGTAATGGTTGCTTTGGCCTCCATGCCAGTTAGCCTAGTGGAGTCTTGTATGGCTTCGTTGGTTAGGTTGATGATGTCACTGCATATCACCTAGTTTGTCTACGCTTTTTGAGCCAGCTGAGACCTCCATGTAAGTGCCTTATTTCTTAGCATTTAGAGTAGAAGCCATGATTGACTTGATTATCGCCTTGAAAAGGGTCATGACGTAGCAAACTCGCTCCATGCAAGTTTGTAAAACAAAATAGTATATGTATGCATGTTCATGGTTCATGCTTTGTGTGTTTTGTATCCTACATATCCTAACCCTCGTGTTTTTCTTAAGAGATGATCCAACACTAGAACCGTGACCTTAAGGAAAAAGACCAGCTCATAGTAAAGGAGGAGATAGAGATAAGGCACCTAGCCTAAGCAATGAAAGGCCACGATTATGTAAAGACAGATGCGAAGCTAAAGAATTTGAGGTGACACCTTCCAAAAGTGAGGTAATTGAATTCTTAAAACCCTCACCCCTTAGCTATTTAGGATATTTTTCTTCTTTTTCTCCATTCTAGTACAATACATTTGGAATATATATTTGCACAGTTGCATAATTTATTGGGCAATTTGAAAGCCCCCTTTTTTAGATGCTTGCTTACGATATGTTAGGGGAAATTGAGATGTCATTACTTCCATTTTTTTATTGAACTTTTATATTTTGTCTACCAATATAGGAATTTGTTTCTCTTTCCCTGATTATGTATCTCAAACATGCATTGCTGCTTCTTTGGCATACATGCTTTACAAAATAGGTACCTAAGCCTTTTCTAGCCCAAAAACTAGAGAGAAAGTCATTCAATTTATCTTCATGGAAGGGGAGTGTTGTACAGCCCTCTGGGTTGTACATCCTAGCTTGGGGGCTATACAACCTTGGTCAGGCATTATACAGCCCATAGGTCTAGCCTTTTACTATAAAAGCCTATTTCGAATCTTCTCTCTTCATTTTCTTCTTCCAACTCCCCAAACATGGTAATAACCTTTCTAAGGTCTCTCCCACCTAAGTTTGGCCTGACCTACTATGGGCAGGTCTTTTTGCTCTCTGCTACCTCTCTGATGTTTGTCTTGACTATCATTTTTTGCAAATAGTTTGTAATTTATGGAATTCCACTACTCACTCCTTCCACTTTGGGGAGACTGAGGTCTATCCTTTACTAGAGGAATTCGACACTATTTTTTACTATCGCGGCACAGTCGCATATCAAATTGCACTACCTTAGCTAGATTACCCACATGTTAAGAAGATGATAAAGTTGTTTAGCTTACATTATAAAGAGGTACCTAAATACACATTAGGTGAGGAGAAGATTCCCATGGCTTATTTCATCACTTTATTCGCCTATTGAGGGCATGCTCGAGCGACACAGGCTTGCATTGTAGTAGCCATTTTAATGGATGAGTATCAACTGAAAAGGGATGATAAGGAGATCAATTTGTAGATTTTACCACTCTTAGAGGGAGTTGAGTTAGGGAGGACCCCTGCGCCGATGATTTTGGGTGAGACCATTATAAGGCTTAATAGGGTGGCTTTTGGTGTCAACGACTCCTTTATGGGGAGCCTACTACTGCTTCAGGTATGAACTATTCCTATAGTCTTTTTTCTCTTTCTTTGCTTTTACTTCTTTTTCTTTTTTTCTTTTTATTGCCCTAACTTTTGCTTGGATCGCTCTCACGAGTTTTCAATCTAGCGGGTTCCTCAATTTTACATAGGCCACCCTTTCAGGTTTTCAACCTAACGCGCATATTTCTATTTTATTTTCTTATAAATTTTTCTTCTTTTTTCTCCTTTCTTTCTTTCAGATGTGGCTGTAAAAAGAGGTTGGGACTATTAGCTAACTCCACCGTGGATGCGAGGCTATATTACCCGTAGCATCATTCAACTTGCCACCTAACTAAACCAGCCACCACCAAAAACGAGTGGGCTGAGTGGATGTCCCATATCACTATCATCAACATCTATTAAGATTGTCCCTGGTGATACTTATCATGCGTTACCCTGAGGATTTATGGAGATTGTGTCATTTTTCCTACTTTAGCTTCAGGCACATTTTACAACCCTTCTCCTATGTGCCATCAGTTTGGTGCTCTCCAATTTGAGGTGTAGTTCCTTGCTTCATTTGTCGAGGGCCCTCGGACCCAACATTTCTTGGATAGAGTTTAGGGTACTTAGATTAGCTGCCACATATATGACTTTTATACTGGCCAAGATACCCAGCTTGATGATGATGCAGACTACACGACATGGTTACACTTAAAGCTACAGATGTTACCTCAACAAATTGTAAATAATGATCTTTTACGAGAGAAAAACTATTTTATATTTAATTCTAATTTAAAACATGTATGACTGAATTTACTATAATTATGCAAATGTATTTAATTTTATGCTTAGCACAAATTAATTACATTTTGCATATTTAAACATTAATTAAATGCACAATATCTACTTTTAATATTGATACATTAGGTCATCCAATTGTCTTTCTTAATGCCTCCATCCTACTAAATTTACTACTTACCCTAGTCTTTTCCTTGTTGCCCAACTATCCTTGCTAATGGTCCCTAAGTGGTCAGTTGCACTCTCTCGACTTTTATTTATTCTAAATATTTTGTGTTCTAACTTTTGCCTAAGCTGCTCTTTTAGGATTTCGACATAGCGAGCTTTCCTTCTTTTCTTTATTTTCTTTTTCTCTTTTTTTTATTTATTCCTTAATTTTTGCCTAGGTCGCTCTTTCAGGTTTTCGAATTAGCATGTTGTTTTGTTCTCACACCTGACATGGAATACTTTTTAAGTTGATCTAAATTTACTGGATTAGTGAATTCATTCTCATCCAAATTTGTTAATTTCGCTATGTTGTTTGAGTAGATTTGCTTGAACACATAGGGACCTTCCCAATTTGGCCTGAACTTTCCCTGTGAATCCTGTGATTATGGTTGTACTGCTTCAGTACCAAATCACTAACCCTTATTATGCCTAACTTAACTTTTTTATTAAAAGTACGGGTCATCCTTGCTTGAAATAGTTTAGTATGGTACAGGGCCTTGAACCTCTTCTCATCCAACAAAGCTAATTGTTCAAGTCTACTCCTCATCCATTGGTACTTAAGAATGCCAAACTCATATAATACCCATAATGATTTCACTTCCAGATCAATCGGCAACACTACCTCCATCTTACATACCAAGGAGTATGGTGTCATCCCAGTTAATGCTCTTGTCATAGTTCGATAACCCTACAAGGCGAAAGGTAGCTTCTTTGACTAATCTTTATGCTTCTCAATCATCTTAGGTAGGATCTTTTTGACATTCTTATTTGCCTCTTCTATCGCTCTATTGGCTTGCAGTCCTTAGGGCGATGACTTGTCGTGGGCCACCCTATATCTTCCCAATAATAACTTGACTTCTACCAAGAAATGGACACCATTATCTGTAACAACATGGTGTGACACCCCGTAGTGGCATATGAGGTTCTTCTCAATAAATTATGTCATATGTTTTGCCCCCAACTTATCGAAGGCTTCAACCTCTACCCACTTCAAGAGGTAATCCACTACGACCACAATATACCTGTGTCCCCTTGTAGATGCCGACCTGATTTCCCATATCACACCGATGCTCCAAGCAGCAAACACCCAAGGTGAGGTCAAATTTTGAAATTTTGTCAATGACAAATGACTGAGGCTACTATGAACTTGACGTTCGTGACAACTTCAAACTTTATGGATACAGGCATGCTCCATAGTATTCTAATAATATCCCAATCTCATAATTTTCTTTGCCAACACCTTACCATTCATATAGGGATAATAGACTCCTGCATGCACTTCCTTTATGACTTTATGGGCCTCTTCATTGGCCAAGCATCGCAAATGGACTTTATCAGTCATCCTTTTGTATATTGTGCCATCATAAACTATAAACTACAAAGACAACATTTGGATCACATCCTTATCCTTTTTTTTTTTGTCTCCTTTGGGGTATTCATCACTTTCCAGATACCTTTGTATGTCAAAATACCAGGATGATTCTTGACTAATACCTACATTACTCTTACATCCCTATAACATGGCATCTCATATCGAAGTTTAATAAGAGATTTCATAGGCATTGCCTTCAACCTATCCTAAATTGAGACTAAAATGGCTAAGGCATCAGTCATTATATTTTCTTCTCATGGCAAATGATGGAATATGATTCTGAAAACTCTACACCAAACTCTTCACATGCTATAAGTGCATACCCAAACGTTCTTCCTTTAATTCCCACTACTCTATTACTTGGGAAATGGCCAGCAATGAGTCTCCAAACACCTTTGTTGCTTTGACCCTTATTTGCTTCAAGAGTTCAAGCCTCAGCACACATGCTTCATACTCAGCCATATTATTAGTCACCTTGTAATCAAGCTTTTTGGTTACTGGAAAGAGCTCTCCTTCTAACAAAATCATAACTATCCCTATGCCTATCATTTTCTTGTTTACTACTCCATTAAAGTAAACTCTCCACCCTAAAGGTTTGAGTGCTCCTAATCCCTTATTTGGAAACTGGCAAGGCTTAAATTCTCCTTCTTCAAGGGGTTTTTGTGCCAAATACTTTGAGACTACACATCATTTGATCACTTTCTTAGCCATATACTTAATATAAAATTCAGTCAGCATGATCGACCACTTTGCCAATCTCTCTATTAATGAGGGGGCCTCTTGTAGTATCTAACCAGATCTAGTTTTGAAATCAGCTCCACAGCATATGACTAAAAGTAATGCCTCAGCTTTTCTGTTACCCAAACCAATGCTAGACAAGTCTTCTCTATTTGATTAGACTTTCTTCATAAGGCAATAACTTCTTGCTAAGATAATAAACTGTGTCCATTCCTTGCTTCATCTTCTTGAGCTAACATTATACCTACAAAACTATCTTCAATTGTTAGATATAAAGTTAGTGGCTTTTCGGGGGCTCGATGGCTTTAATATTGACGGGTTAGTCAAATAATCTTTTACATTCTCAAAGGCCTTTTGACATTATTCATTTATTTCCACCGATTGGTCCTTTCTTAGTAACTTGAAAATAGGTTCATAGATAGGGGTCAATCTCGCTACGAACTGACTGATATACTACAAGTGACCTAAGAAACCTTATACTTCTTTTTCTATCTTAGTTGTAGGCATGTCTTCAATTGTCTTTACCTTATTAGAATATATTTCAATGTCTTTCTCCATGCTCACATGTCTTAATAGCTTACTGGAGGTCGCTTCAAACACACATTTCTTCATATTTAGTCTCAAATTATACTCATCGACTCTTTTCAAGAACTTCTCTAGAGCCTCGAAATGTGCCTTCCTTATTTTTGACTTCACCATTATGTCATTGATATACACTTCCGCCTCTTTATGGATTAAGTTATGTGACAAGGCCATCACCATTTATTAGTACATCGCTTCTACATTCTTTAACCCAAATGGCATCACCTTATAGTAGTATGTCCCCTATTTTGTGATGAATGTTGTCTTTACCTTATCAGTGATGGTCATAAGAATTTGGTTTGTAACTTGAGAATTCATCCATGAAGGAATACATAACACATGTTACAACCCAGTTAACTAAATATGTGACAAAGGGAAGTTATCCTTTGGGTATGCTTTATTTAGATCCCTGTAATCGACATACATCTTTACTCTTTTATCTTCCTATGGTGCTGATATTATGTTGGTTAACCATTTAAGATAATCTACTACTTTCAAGAACTTAGCATTCAATTGCTTTGCTACTTTTTTTTTAACCAACTGGGCCCACTCATGTCTCATCCTTTGAAGCTTCTATTTGACAAGCTTCATATGTAGTTAGGTTAGAATTTTGTGTTCTATAATTGGCTTATCAAGCCCTGACATGTCTTCAAATGTGCTGGTCAAAACTCTATAGTATTTCCTTAGTAACTATTTGAACTTCCTTTGCTCCTCCAGTGTGACGTCACTTACATTGAGTAAGATTTTTGAATTTTCTTTGTGTGCCAATATTAAATGCAGTGGTATGCATAGAATTAAAGTTAAATATACTTATGAAATGATGCATGCTATGTGCACAGCCACTAGGAAATATATCACATAAGTAAATAAACTCATCATCCATTGCCTTGAACTTAAAAAGAAATACATCATAGTCCTTAAAAGGACTAGAAACAAGAACATTGTAGTGGCAAGAAAGTCCTCTTCATTTGGTTGATTGGCTAAAGTCTCATTAACTTGAGCCTTTTCCTCTTCTACATCCTTAGCTTTATCAGTTAGACGTCTAAGATTAGTATTATGTATATGATTTGCCTCTTCCCCTTCTCTATACTAGTGACAGCCTTGACAACTTTCTCAAAACTTTATTTCATCTTATTATCCCCTAGCTTAATCTTCAGAAAGTCTGCCCAAAGTATTACACCCACTACCTCAGTAAGCTCAATTTTTGCTATAGAGTTCTTCAATTTTTCTCTGTTTACTTTTTTAATAGAGTTCACAATCATGCTCTTAATATCCTCCAACTTAGTCCTAGTGTAAGTAGCTTCAGTGAACTTGTATGACTTGGTGTACTCTTATTCTAGGTCCACTAAGGGTGTGCTCTGCTTTGTCAAGTCAAACCCTTTCCTTGCATGATCTTCCTCGATGACCTAAAAATTTTGATCCAGTAGATACTGCCTTACATGTTCATCAATGACGTTTTTTTTATCCTTCAATGTCCATGTAGACTGAAGACCATAGAAAACCATGGACTGACCTAATTCTTGATCATCCTTTGTCCCTGCAATTTGTTTCCCTTTTCTTCTTTTTCTTCTTCCCATCTTCTTTTTCGGATGAGTTTTGATAATTTTGATATCCCAACTCACCAACATCTAGTTGGAAGAAAGCCTTGACGAGTTCGTTTACATCTTCACCTAGCAACTTTCCCTTCTTAGTCATCGCTAGCTTGAACTTTTTAGTAGCCTTTCTTTCTTTCATAAAGAAATTTGATAACGACTTGTGTGAGTCCCTTACTCCAAGCTTTGACTTTTCACCATAATACCCCAACCCTTTCCTAGTCATTTGAGTGGACATCTTTAGGAATTTTGGTATGCCAGTAGAATTTTTTCTTAACCCCTAGCCTGGGAGAAAGTTCATGTTCTTCATAATTTCCATCACTTTCAGATCAACCCATTTATCTATGACTTCAGCAACCTAAAACCCTCAAAGATGCAACAACCATGCTCAAAGTTAACATAATTTCACACACATCAGCATAAATGGTCAAAATCTCTCCTTTGTAAGGAATTTTAACTTTTTAGTGAATAGTGGAAGACATACCATAGAGAGAATGATACCATGGCCTTCATAGCCAAAGTGAGAAAGTAATCAGAATGTCCAAGACTGTGAACTCCACTATGGCTTCGACTACTCTTATTTTTACCATAGTCTTAAACACACCTACAGTTGGCCTTCTACTATTATCATAGGCCTAAATTATACTGTCAAAGGCTTCTAAATCTTTTTCAGACGATCCAAACTTGTGTAACAACTTTGAGGGGCAAATATTTATCCCAAATCCATCGTCAGCCATCACACATGATGTGCATCTCCTTTTTATATTAGCATGGATGAATAGGACCAAGTTGTGATCATTTCTTTCTAATGGTAGATCCTCATGTGATTGCCTTTATGAGTCACCAATGCAAAGACGTCTTTCAGAGTAGCTTCATTAGAAATGATTAAGCTAGATAAAGTTTCTACCATAGCTTTCTTATGCTCCTAGGAAGTGATAAGTAACTCTCACATAATGATCTAGGTAGGCATCTTCTTCAACTACTTCACTATAGGGTTCTCTTCCTCTTTCTCCCTCACAATAAGTTCGTTTGTCCTTTTTTCAACTCTCGGTTCCTTAGGAGCTTCTCTATTAGGATAGTACTTCCTACTGCGAGTCACATGGCTCACTCACTCACTCTCCTTTTCTTCATCACTTTTTTCCTATAGCTAGATCATTTCCCTTCTTTGTACCTCTTTGCTCTCTACATCTAAACTTTCCTTAGGATTAATAATGCAAATAATTAAAGCCTTCCTTGCGACCTCCTCAAAAGTAGCAATAACAACTTCCTCGAAAATTCTGAAATTTATCATAAATATCCCTTGAATTGGGGAAGGAACATTTTAATAGTTCAAGAGAGGGTTTCCTTGAATGCTAATCCTTTTGGGATTTGGCAAAATGATTGTCTTATTATCTATAATATCTTGGATCTCATGCCTCAATCTATAATAGTCATCAGTATCGTGACCAACTCCTTAATGAAAAGTGCAATAATCATTGGCAGCATACCCTCTAGGCAATGGATTAAGATGCGGTCTTCGTGCTAAAGATTTTAGCCCTTATTCTTTTATAGTCTCTCAAATGTCTTAGATAGAGGCATTCCCAAATTAGTGAACTATCTTGGTGTCGTCACTGCATTAACATTAGCCATTTTGTTCCCCTCAATCTGAGACTGAGTCGGGGCACCTCATCTTTCCCGGTACTATCTCCTTGACTTATGTAACATCTCTATCCATATTCATTGGCATTATCACATGAAAATATTCATTACATAAATGATTTTAAATCCCATATGAACATATGCGTTGGATAAATGATCGTTTAGACATGTGAATTGGATAAGCATAATGATGACACTTGCACCATTGCATTTGGGACACCTGAACATATATGTAATGTTTTTATAGTTGCATGGAAAATTATATTATGTTATGTGCATGTTATAGCATCATAAATAAAGGTCTTTTAAAGCCTATTTAAATGTCTAAGGAGTATAATGGGATTAGGAGCTAGATGGAGGTGATGAAGGAGTGAAGAAGAGGGACTAAAAGAGGAAAGTGAACTTTCAACCAATGGAAATGAAACACCATGATTTTATCTTGTACAATAGGTTTACAAGTGGAATTCTTTAGCCTTTAGGATCCAAATAGAGAGGTTAAATGTGAGGGACAGTAGAAGAAAGAGAAAGCTAAGGAGGAAAGAAGGAAAGGAAGAAGAAGAAGAAGAAGAAGAAGGAAAGGGAAAAGAGTGAGCTACCTAAGAAGGAATCCTAAGGTTTTCTAGTTCTGAGAAAATAGGTAAGTTAATTTATCTTCTTTCCATATGAAATTAACCCATCATGACCTTTTAATCATGCATGGTTTGTAAGAATTATGGAGTATTTGAGGTAGAGCTCATGTATGGAAGTTGAAATTCAAGAGAAACAAGAGCTGATTGTGTTGGTTTTATTATTAGAGCATAATTATGTACCCATGATTTCATAATCCTAGAATAGGAATTAGGAAAAGTGTAAAATATGAAAGTTATAGCTTTATGCCCTATCGAAATGCATACAAAACATTTTGGCCTGCTTTTATATGTGTGAGGAGATATGGCTCCTTCATTAGGACTCGTTCACAATTAACCGAAATCACCTTAGTATTTCTATTTTCATATATTTTGATGACTTTCTGTCCTGATTTAGATAAAGTGTAAAACATGAAATTTGTAAGGTCATATCCCCTCTAAATTCTTATAAAGCAGTTTTGATTGATTTGTAGCGTGGAAAGAGATATGGCTTATTGATTGTGACTAACCCTGTATCTAGATGAAACCTCATCAGTCTTATAATTATGTTTTCTAAGAATTTGATGGCTATAGATTTGGAATTTGGTAATGTGTTAACCTTGAAAAGTTGTATATTTATATATTATCTACATGCATGTCAAATAATTTTGCAAATTTTAGCATGGTTGTTGAGATATTGCCCCTTCTTCATGACTAATTGTCACCATGTTGAAAACCTGCTCACCCTAAGATTGGACATTTGTTTTGGTGACTTTATATATTGAATTAGACAAAGAGTAAAGTAAGAAAAATGTTCCTTTATGTGTCTTGTAATTTATGGTAAATCAATTTTGCAATGTGATTTGTACAATTGGAGATATACCCAAGAATGTAAGACTTGCTCAGACTAAGATGACATTAAAATAGGGCAAATTTCAAAAATTCACTACATTTTCCATGTGTCTTATATTAACCTGCAATTTGAATATGTTGTATATTATGTGTCTATTTTATTTGACAAAAAGAATGAAGTTATTTAGATAAGTTTATCAAGAGTTATTATTGTGAGAGTGTAGCAAGATCAGGCTGCCATATAAGGAAACTATGCATAAACACTAGGTCCACTTGCATGGATCATGTCATACTTGCATACCAAGCATTCATAATCATTTTGACGTACTTATAACCATGTATGTATCAAATTTTAGGATCTCAACACTTTGAAGAAGCCCTAGTGAGACAACCAAACCTACCATAAAGATTGGTCACACCGAAAGGTGAGTAAAAACCATAATTAGATTCTAATATGAATGCGCAATAATTTTATAATATGATTATGTTCTATTACATGTATATGAGATTGAATTATTACACTTTACATGCGAATATAAGTTGAGTTAGAATTATATGCTCTTAATGATTACTTAGTCAACCATTATGAATGAACACTTGTATATGGAACTAAAAGGATGTTGTAATCGGCTTGCCAAACACTTGCAAATCACATGAAAAAGCGACCAATATGTCTTATTGGCACATGTCATTGATCAAATGATCCATTTGTTATATGTTGCCCAACAAAATCAAATGTCACTTGAATCACATGAATTCTTGGGAGTAGTGTTTACCTTGTAAGGTCACAACAAAAAATCAATCTATTGCATTTGCACTTGCATATCAATTATTATATTTGTAATGTATTCTGATGATAATTGCTTATTGGTTGTGCCATAAGAATTTGATTATTACTTTTATTCATTGAGTTGCAACTCACCAAATCGCAATTATATTTTTCAGATACTGAAGCATAGGGATTGGACACTTTGTTGCTTAGAGTTTCACATCGAGACACATAGACCACAGGTCATCAGCTGAATTCCAACTCTCTCTCTCTCTCTCTCTTTATGTCATGTACATATATCTAGATGGGAACCTATTTATGGTCATTATCCTTTATCATTAATTAACATATACGTACATCAAATACATTGTTGCATTGTGTATGTATGATGAATAAACCTTTATGCGTATATGTTTTCGAATATGAGTGTTATGATTTGTAAACGAAATTGGTCATTATAGTTTTCAGTATCAGAGCAGGGATAGGCTCCATAAGGACATACATAACATGACTTTTGCACTATTATACATTATCATATGACATAGTCTTATATGTCTATAGGGCGTTAGCAGCCATGGTAATACCCATGGCTCACCAAGGAGAAAGGAGTTAGCCGATTTGTATTCCATAGAAGCATCATGCCAACTATTAAGAGATCAACTTGCTGACAGAGTTAGATCTCTGACACATTCTCATGAACAACACATATCTCATAGTCAACCACAACATAGAATTGGTGAACCAACAGTACAGGGTCTAGAAATTCAAAGAGAAATAAGATACAACAAATTAAAAAATAGGGTGCAGTTGACTTTAGTGGTACCACAGATCCATCAGTGATAAAGACATGGCTAAAAAGAACACAAAGAGTTTTGAATTTGATAAAATGCACACCATAAGAAAAGTTTTATTATGCAGTGTCGCTATTACAGAAGGATGTATATCATTGGTTGGAAACCATTCTAGGGAGTGATATCCAACCTCCACTGCTTACATGGGATGATTTTCTCGCGAGTTCAACAATAATTACGTGCTAGACATGTGCAAAGATGATAAAAGAAGGGAATTTCTGAACCTAAAGTAAGGAGAGATGACTATAGTTAAGTATGAGGTAAATTTTAATCAATTATCTCATTATGCATCCATCATGGTGGCCACTGACAAGGACAAATGTTGATAGTTTAAAGAGGGACTGAAATATGAGATTAGAAGTAAGATCACAGCTGTAGATCTTGAAAGTTATACCAAGCTAAAAGCTACTACAATCAGGGTGGAAATATTAGAAAAAGAAATGATAGAGAAATGAGTAAAAAGAGGGTCTATTGAGTTTGTAGGAGATTTTAGTAAAAAGAAAGGTAAACATGGAGGCTATATGCCATCACAGTCCAGTGCTAAGGGTGGTTACTCTAACTATAAAGGTAAAGGATTAGGAGTTTCATCGTATGTAGATAGGGGGTCAAGGCTAAGTTACGCAACAACGACCTCATGTGTACATTGTGGCAAGCAATATATAGGTCAATATAGAAAATTGACTGGTGGCTGCTACTTTTGTGGGTCTCTTGATCATATGCTTAGAGATTATCCTAA
This sequence comes from Omphalea diandra, assembly GCA_949677035.1. Lineage (NCBI taxonomy): Eukaryota > Viridiplantae > Streptophyta > Magnoliopsida > Malpighiales > Euphorbiaceae > Omphalea > Omphalea diandra. The sequence continues at coordinate 24,024 of CATIWR010082090.1, forward strand.
AAGATCCAAAATGTCAGAGAGAGGCAGAGGCAGAGCCACATCAGAGTCCACAATTGAAGTTTCAAAGATAAGTGGAGTTAGAGTATCATTTGGCAGGGGCAGAGGCAGAGGTAGAAAAACCACAACCGGCCAAGGTATGAGTAGATCAAAAGGTCAAAGTTCTAGACCCCTAACACAGGCCAGAGTATTTGCCATGACTAGGCAGGAAGCTGTTGCTGCTCTAAAAGTAATCACTAGTAAACTTTTTCTCTATGATTTAGAAGTTGATGCATTAATTGATCATGGCTCCACACATTCATTCATTTCATTGAACATGGCATCACAATTGTGTAGTAAGCATTAACCTTTAGGTTTTAATATGTCTTAGTACTCCTTTAATAGATGTGATGATTTTGGATAAGGTATGTTGTGATTGTGTGATTCACATTGATGAGTTGAATTAAATGTTGATCTAGGACTATTGCCACTATGTGAATTTGATGTGATACTGGTTATGGATCGGTTGTCCAAATATCATTCAATAGTGAATTGTTTAACTAAGGAAGATGTTCTAGAATCTCCAAATCATATAAGGTTTGTGTTTCAAGGGGAAAGATAAATTGTACCTGCATGTCTAGTTTATGTTATCAAGGCTTTTCACATGATTAAAAGTGATTGTGAGGCTTATTTAGCACATGTAGTACACGCAAGATTCATAAATGAATTATTCAAGAATACTTTCATGGTAAATGAGTTTCCAGATGTTTTCCCAACTAATTGACTTGGATTGCCACTTGATAGGGAGGTAGAATTCATAATTGAGTTAGTCCCACGAATTATACCAATATTTATTCCACCTTATACGATGGCTCCAGCTAAGTTGAGAGAATTAAGATCTAATTGCTGGAACTACTTGAAAAGGGATTCATCAGACTGAGTGTGTCACCTTGGGGTGTTCCAGTATTATTTGTTAAAATGAAAAATGGGACAATGAGGTTGTTTATTGATTACAAGCAGTTAAATCGAGTTACTATGAAGAACAAGTATCCTTTACTAAGGATAAATGATCTATTTGACCAATTATAAAGAGCACGGGTGTTTTCTAAAATTGACCTAAAATTAAGATATTATCAGCTTGAAATTTCAAACCCAGATGTACCGAATATAGCTTTTCGAACTAGGTATTGGGCATTATGAATTTTTGGTGATGCCATTTGGTTTAACTAATGCACCAGCTACGTTTATGGCTCTTATAAATAAAGTGTTCTAGCCTTACTTAGACAAATTTGTAATTGTGTTCATTGATGACATACTAGTGTATTCAAAGAGCAAAGAGGAGCATGAACAACATTTAAGGATTGCATTGCAAATTTTGAGAGAAAAACAACTATTTGCTAAATTAAGCAAGTGCGAGTTCTGGATTGACCATGTGGTATTTTCAAGACATATAGTTTCTTAAAAGCGCATAGAGGTGGATCCAAACAAAATTGAAGCAATAGTAAAATGGGAAATCCTAAAGAATGTTATAGAAGTTCGAAGTTTCTTAGGACTAACTGGGTATTGTCATTGATTTATTAATGCGTTTTCACTTATAGTTGCTCTTTTAACTAAGTTACTTCAGAAAAATGCAGCATTTCAATGGTCTAAAGCATGTCAAGAGAGTTTTGATGAATTAAAAGATAGATTGACATCTGCTCCAGTATTAGCCATTCTTACTTGTAATAGAGGATTTGTAGTATATAGTGATGCCTCTCATCAAGGTTTGGGATGTATTTTAATGCAGTATAGTAAGGTAATTGCATATGCATCTAGACAACTGAAACCTAATGAATTATCTTACCTAGTACATGACCTAGAACTTGCTGTTGTTGTGTTTACTTTGAAAATATAGAGACATTACTTATATGGAGAAACTTTTCAGATATTTACATATCACAAAAGCTTGAAGTATTTGATGAGCCAAAAAGAATTAAACATGAGATAGAGGCAGTGGTTAGAACTGCTAAAAGATTATTATTGCACTATTGAGTGTCACCTAGATAAGGCAAATGTGGTTGTTGATGCTTTGAGTAGGAAATCAAGAAGTGGTGTAGCTCATTTAAAGGTATTTTTATTGTCTTATTTAGTTTAATTATGAGCTATACATATGGAACTAAACATACAAAAGAATGGGGTATTGATTGCTACTTTTCAAGTGAAACAAATATTGCATGATCGCATTAAAGAAGTACAAAGAAAAGATCCAAAGTTACATAGAATGATTGAAATGGTAAAACATGGGAGACACGAAGATTTTGATATTTGAAAAGATGCCTTGATGTTGAGTTCATGTATTTATGTATCTAATATTAATAACTTGCAAAGAGAAATCCTAGAAGAAGCACATAATTATTCATATGCCATGCATCTAGGAATAACAAAGATGTATAATACCTTGTAATCTCATTTTTGGTGGCCTAAAATGAAGAAAGATGTAGCAACCTATGTTTCAACATGTTTAACTTGTCAACAGATCAAAATGAAATATCAAGCACCAACTGGAAAATTGAAACCATTAACAATTCTAGTATGGAAATGGGAAAGAATAACCATAGACTTTATATATGGGTTACCAAGGACTTTGAAGAAGAACGATGTTATATGGGTGATCATTGATAGACTAACTAAGTCAATTCACTTTTTGACTATTCAATGGGGTAATTCACTTAAGCACTTAGCCAAGAAATATGTGGATGAAATTGTCAGATTACATAGCGTTCCTATGTCCATTGTATCAGATAGAGATCTATGATTTACATCTTGATTTTGGGTTAGTTTATAACAGGCTTTAGGTATCAAGTTGAGTTTTTGTACTGTTTTTCATCCTCAAATAGATGGGCAATCAGAAAGGACAATTCAGACACTTTAAGACATGCTTCAAGCTTATGCAATAGAGTTCAAAGGTGTATGCGATGAATATATTGCCTTGATTAAATTTGCTTATAATAATCATTATCACAGTAGTATACAGATGGCACCATATGAAGCACTATATGGAAGAAAATGTCAAAGTCCTATCTACTGGGATGAAGAAGGGATGCATATTTTAGAAGGGTCAGAACTAGTGTAAGACACTATAGATAAGGTGAAGGTAATCAAGAGCAAACTTAAAGCAGCACAAGACAGGCAAAAGAGCTATGCAAACCAACATAAAAAAGAAATGGAATATGAGGTGGGAGACAAAGTGTTCCTTCGAGTTTCACTATGGGAAGGAATAATTCAATTTTGCAAGAAGGGGAAACCGAGTCCTCAATACATAGGACCCTATGAGATCCTAGAAAAAATCGGTCCATTGGATTATAGGCTAGCACTACCACTAAAGATGGCTCAGATTCATGATGTATTCCATGTGAGTATACTAAGAAAGTATCAATCTGATCCTACACATATACTTAGGGATCCAATAATAACAGTTGCAGATGATGTAAGTTACATTGAAGAACTAATGAAAATCATTGGTTATATGACAAAACAGTTACGAAATTAAGAAATCCTTTTGGTTTAGGTGTTATGGAGAAACCACTCACAAGAAAAGCCTATATGGGAAATCGAAGAGAACATGAAATGATAATATCCACATTTGTTTACAGGTATTGAATTTTGATAATGAAATTCTTTATAAGAGGGGAAGAAATGTAACATCCATATTCACATTCATTGGCGTTATCACATGAACATATTCATTACATAAATGATTTTAAATCCCACATGAACATATGCATTGGATAAATGATTATTTAAACATGTGAATTGGATAAGCACGATGATGACACTTGCACCATTACATTTGGGACACTTAAACATATATGTAACATTTATATAATTGCATGGCAAATTATCTTATGTTGTGTGCATGTTATAACATCATAAATAATGGTGTTTTAAAGCTTATTTAAAAGTCTAAGGAGCATATGGGGATTAGGAGATGGATGGAGGTGATGAAGGAGTGAAGAAGAAGGACTAAGAGGAAAGTAAACTTCCAACCAATGGAAATGAAACACCATGATTCTATCTTGTTACAATAGGTTTACAAATGGAATTTTTCACCCTTTAGGATCAGAATAGAGAGGTTAAATATGAGGGACAACAGAAGAAAGAGAGAGATAAGGAAGAAAGAAAGAAAGGAAGAAGAAGAAGAAGAAGAAGAACAACAACAACAACAACAATAATAACAACAACAAGAAGAATAAGGTAAGGGAGAAGAGTGAGCTACCTAGGAAGGAATCCTAAGGTTTTCTGGTTTTGAGAAAATAGGTAAGTTAATTTATCTTCTTCCCACATGAAATTAACCCTTCATGACATGTTAATCATGCATGGTTTGTAAGAATTATGGAGTATTTGAGATAGATCTCATGTATAGAAGTTGAAATTCAAAAGAAACAATAGTTGATTATGTTGGTTTCGTTGTTAGAGCAAAATTTTATACCCATAATTTCATAACCCTAGAAGAAAAATTAGGAAAAGTGTAAAATATGAAATTTATAGCTTTATTCCCTATCTAAATGCATGTGAAAAGTGTGTGTAAGGACATATGGTCCTTTATTAGGGTTGGTTCATAACCAACCGAAATCACCTCAGTGTTTTTGTCTTCATATATTTTGATGACTTTATGTGTTGATTTAGACAAAGTGTAAAACATAAATTTTGTAGGGTTATATCCCCTTTAAATATTTGTAAACTACTTTTGATTGATTTATTATGTGGCAAGAGATATGGCTCATTGATTGTGACTGACCTTTCATCAGTCTTATAATTCTGTTTTCTAAGAATTTGATGGCCATAGATTTGAAATTTGGTGATGTTTTAAGCTTGAAAGTTGTATATTTACATATTATTTACATGTCTATAAAATATTTTCCTAAATTTAGCATGATTGTTGAGATATTGCCCTTTTTTCATGACTGATTGTCACCATTTTGAAAACCTACTCACCTTGAGTTGGTCATTTGTTTTGGTGACTTTATAAATTGAATTAGACAAAGAGTAAAACATGTAAAATGTTCTTTTATGTGTTTTGTAATTTTTGGTAAATCAGTTTTGCAATTTGATTTATACAATTGGAGATATACCTAAGAATGTAAGACCTACTGAGACTGAGATGACATTGAAATAGGGCAAAATTCAAAAATTCACTACATTTTCTATGCGTCTTATATTGACCTGTAATTTGAATATGTTGTATATTATATGTCTATCTTATTTGAAAAAAAGAATGAAGTCATTATTTTATTTGAAAAAAAGAATAAAGTCATTTCGATAAGTATATTGTCATGAAAGTGTAGTAAGGTCAGGCTGCCATATAAGGAAACTATACATAAACACTAGGTCCACTTGCATGGATCATGCCATAATTACATACCAAGCATTCATAATCATTTTGACATACTTATAACCATGTATGTATCAAATCTTAGGATCTCAATACTTTAAAGAAGCCCTAGAGAGAGAACCAAACCTACCATAAAGGTTGGTCACATCGAAAGGTGAGTAAAAATCATAATTAGATTCTAATGTGAATGCATGATAATTTTATAACATGATTATATTTTATTGCATGTATATGAGATTGAATTGTTAAACTTTACATGTGAATACAAGTCAAGTGAGAACTATATGCTCTTAATGATTACTTAGTATAGCATTGTGAATGAACACTTGCATATGAAACTAAAAGGATGTTGTGACCAGCTTGCCAAACACTTGCAAATCACATGGAAAAGGGTCCAATATGTCCTATTAGCACATGTTACTAATCAAATGATCCACTTGTTATATGTTGGCCAACAAAATCAAATATTACTTGAATCACATGAAGTCCCGAGAGCAGTGTTTTCCTTGCAAGGTTACGATAAAAAATTAATCTATTGCACTTGCACTTACATATCAATTATTATATTTATAATGTATCCTGATGATAATTACTTGTTGGTTGTGCCATAAGAATCTGATTATTATTTTTATTCAGTGAGTCGCGACCCATCAAATTACAATTATATTTTTCAAATACTGAAGCATAGGGATTGGAGACTTTAGTGCTTAAAGTTTTACATAGAGACACATGGACCACTGGTTATCGGCTGAATTCCAACTCTCTCTCCTTATGTCATGCACATATATCTAGATGGAAACCTGTTTATGGTCACTGGCCTTTATCATTAGTTAACATATACGTACATCAAATACATTGTTAGATTATGTATGTATGATGAACAAAGCTTTACGTGTATGTATGTTCAAACATGAATGTCATGATTTATAAATGAAAATGGTCGTTACAACTTAGACTCCAACTCTTCAGCTTGTAAACTTGCTTCTTAGAGGTCTTTAAAGTTTCTTACCAACATTCCTCTAATTCTAGTGCCAATACTAGACAGAGTCACATTAATGATCATCCATACATGTTTTCTCTCTTTAAGCCTTGTAGTCACCTCTAAAGCCATCTTTTTCTCACTAATCTTATGCTTTAAAGATTTGAAGTCCTGCAACATGACCTCAAGATCTAAATTAAGCATAGTGGCTCTCAAAAGCTTCCATTAGCTCTTTCTAGTCTTCTCTGATAGTCCTCCACTGGTTGAAGTACTGTGTCTTAACAGACCCTTCCAAAGACAACTTAAAGTGCTTTAACATGGTATCGGTCAGCACTTTAAATGTCTTTATGACCAGAACATATGATCGTATGTGGTTCTTTGTATTTTAGGTTCCCATGAACTTAGTAAACTTAGGTATGCAAAAGTTTACTGGTAGTTTCTCTAGTTTACTAGGAAGCAATTCCTCAATGTCTATTCCTTTCTCTAAACCCTTAGTACCCAAAACCTTTTATATCTTTTACAGTTGCTTAGTAAAGTCATCAAATCATGTATTATCTTTCCCATCATCTATAGCCTTATTGGAGACAGTTATAGTACTACCTATTTCCTTAGCAAGCTTACTCTCATGGTATTCCTTCATCCTAAATAGATCATCGCTAATCACCACTGGCTAGAGGGGCTTCCATGGATGCTTTCCTTTTGTCAACTCTATTGGTAGATGTGTTGCCTTTGTTTAAGATTTCATTAGCACATTTATTTACCTCCTCAATAATCCTTTCTTCCATCTTGCAGTTTAAGTCGACCATCATTCTATCTAAGACCTTTGACGGTATGGTCGGCTCCATGATTGGGTCAAATTTTTAGCTTGGACTTAAAGTTTTATTCTTTTTAGCAAGTCAACTGGGCCTTCCCTTCCATGAGGGTTTAGATGGAGCTATGATTGTTGCAAGACAAGGGTTATCAATATGATGCATGAATAGGTAATCGATGCATGTATGTATGTTATGCACAAATTAAGTTGCAAAAGATCCTCCTAACTTTATTTCTCCCACACACGAGGTCCAGTGGCTCTTTCCTAGGTAGGTTTCATTCTTACACCACCATGAGGCATAGATTGTATGGAGTCAACTCAAACCAAGAAGAGTTTAAAGCCTCGAAAGAACATATACACAAAGGTACTAAAAGGACTCTTTATATTATGTGAAGAAATATGTACAAGTGAGAAAAGAAATCCCCTCAAGAATAGAAGGGTGTATACAAAAGGTATTTATATGGCGGGGAAGGGGAATACATAAATTTTTACATATGGGAGAATAATTACATCAAAAGGTTGGGGTTACATTTATGTGTACATTAAGGTTACCTAACCATGTTCTTCAAGGACTTTCAAAAATGCAAACAAGTGGGGTACCTTATTCCAAGACAATATGGGCTCCTACATGCGCCTAGCGATTGAAAGGGTTATTGATGTTGATGACTCCCATAAGTATGGGGATGATTGTCATAATCCCTCATTCAATATAACTAAAGGTATTGGACTTATAAGTGATGAATTACCCTCACAATCTCCTAAGCCCGAATGGAGTTTAAGTCTCAAGTTTAGGGAACCATCAATTTATCTAAGGACACCTAGTAGTTGTGGTAAAGTGTGGAGGCTACGTGAATGCAAAAAGATTACTTAATAATAGGTTTAAAATATTAAAAGTGAACTAGAGATTAAAGACAAAGTCAAATTTGGGTCCCTAATAGAGATGCCACTATGAGTGCTTCATATGTTTCAAGGCGGTGCTTAAATAAGTGAAATCTTGCTTGCAACTCCATCCTTTTATCGACCAATGGGGGATCGAGAGGACAATGGTCTTTCCATTGGTAGTGACCCCAAGATATGGCACACGATTGGACCATTGGGGGATCATTTTAGGTCTTGTGTGATTTCCAAAGCCCTTAGTCTAATGTGGTGGTCATCGGGGTACCAAAAGTGGGATAATACATGGGTACCATCCCTTGGAAATATGGAGTCGCCACCCAATTTTGGTCGGGACAAGAATCTGGGGAAGGTAAAATCTGAACCTAATCTAAGTCAATTAGAAGGTCCATTTCATCTTCACCCCATTAGCGATCAGGTTCAAAAATTGGGTATAACTTAAGGAAGAGGTTAGGCACCCCAAACTGTCTAAATATTAGGATCCAACCTCCAGTCATCTTTGGTTCACTTTTAATACTTTAGTCAAATTATTGATTAGTCTAATTAATGCCCTAGACATACATCTAAGCACAATTCATCTTAATAACTCAAGTCATCAAACTAAAGGGAGGGGGCCATACACTATGACTAAAGGAGGGTTTCATGTATCTTATCCACACATAACATTCATAAGAGGGATGGGGATCATGTATTCATGGCATAGGGTAAGCATGCATTCATCCATTCACTCAGGATTATCAATAATGGAAAAAGGGCAAAGCCCAAGTTCATGGTCTCATCCCAAACAATCACACTTACACCCAAAGGAAGAAACAAGCTAGTAATGAATTAAAATGAAAGTAAATAAGCAAGAAAAACTTAAAGCAAATGTATACAGGCAAGCAAGGTCTATGACAATTACCATACCATAACTCTATAGTCAAGGAACCTAACATGTATCTAAGTCTATGGTCATCACATTTTAATCATCATAAACAAAAATATACAGCTTGCAACACACGTACAAATGCATGAATCATGAATAGAAGGAAGGAAATGAACACACACACACACACACACACAATGCTAAGCATTTGGAGAGAATTAGATAACTTCGAGGCTATGATTCACCTAAATGAAATCCTAGGGTTATTAAACCCTTCTTCATCTTGCTTATATAAAGATAAAACATTTAGGGCAAAATCTAACATTATAGAAGTTAGAATGCCCATACTAAACTAAGAAATCAAAAAACCAGGGAGATAATATTAACGTGGCTAGGACATGAACTCTAACATAAATAAGGCTATCAAGATCAAAGGTAACTTAAATTCCTCACTTGACCATTACCTCAAAATGATAAAACGGAACACATAATAAACATAATTTTTATGATCAAAGAAGAGAAAACACAAAAGTATCCTTAAGTGGGAACAATATAAAAAAAAATCTTTTTGAAAATCAATAAAACTCTGTTTTGAAATGAATAACCCTATTTTGTCACTGGAGTCACCAAACATCTCAAAAAAACCTTGAAAAGTAAAAAATTTAAAAGAAAGAAGGAGAACATTCGCTACTATGTTACAGAAAACCTGAGTTGTACATCCATATTTTAGGGTTGTACCACCCTAGGTCTAAAAGGGGGGAGGGAGGGAGCGAGGAGGAGGAAGGGACCAATTCTAGAAGGTTTTGAGTATTAGGGTTTAAGGTAGAGTTGCACATCCTTAAGGAGGGATATACATCTCTGTTTTGGGTGGGTTATACATCCTTATTTTAGTGGGATGTACATCCCTCTAAAGAGGATTGTTCTTGGGTTTTATTTTGGGTTTTGGCTTGGTTTTGGATTTTTTCAAGGTCTATTAAAGCCTTATTTCTCTTACTTTGGTTTTTTTCCTTGCACCTTGGGGAATAAATTTGATGATTTTCATCATTAGGGTTGCATCCTAAGACCCAAAATCTGATGCTTACACTTTATCATTAGTCCTTTGTATTATATTATATCTTCTTGCTTAGGGCTTCCATAATTTGGATCATTGCCTCAAAAATATTCCCTGCCTCTAATCGACAAAAGGATTAAAGGCATGCAGGTGGCATGGGAATCACCTCAAGGAGCAAAACTTATATCTAGCCTCTATACCCAACTATGCTTGGTAAGAGCTCCTTATCCAACTACCTAACTAATGCAAGATCAAGTTTGACACCCCAAAACATGTAAGTAGGAGGCTTTCAAAACATTAGGTGTCTATCAAGCCCCTTCATCTATAGGAGTACCCTTCTCCAAGGTACCACTTTTGAATGGAAGGGCTCATAATAAGCCAATGCTTATAAGAGAGCCCCTTAGTCTCAACCAGCCTAATGCTTCAAGTGTTTAGAGGCCTTCTCTAATTAAGTCAGAGCTACAAGAAGAAATAACAAGTGCATTATAAGTATTCTAACTATCACAAATAATATGAGAACTACTTAGATGATTTTGTGTGTAGGAGGACATAGTGAATCCCATCAAAGCTAGTTTAAAAGGGTTTGCCTATTAGTCACTGCCTATGCATGATGTCTAGTGCTACTCCAACACTAGAAATAAGGATAGCATAGATCTATACGTGGTAAAGGGTATCACCTTTTGTTAGACCCAACCTTATCACCCAAGCTTATAAAAAAGAAATTATTAGATAAAATAAGAGGCATAAATAGAAAGGGAAAAAATAATAAAGCCAAGTGGTACGTAACTCTAGCACTCGCTAAACACCATTCAGATATGATAACTCACAATAGTATTAGTCTAAAATCTTATATTAATAAGCCATTATAGTAGAACCCTAATCATAGTGACTTGCAAAGGGGAGGTCCTCTAGTGCTTGCAATAAATAAATTTAGGCAGTATCCCTCAAAGTAGAGAAAAGAGTCCTTGATAGGTTGTATAAAAGGAAACTACATGCTACCTGATCCACCACCTCCTCTAAGTTATCCTATATAGCCTGAGGGCCTCAACTAGGATGCTCGAATGGAAGAATGCATTCCTCCCCTTCAAGTCAAGGAGAAACCCAAGCATACTATAGATGTAATTCTGTTGTAGCACCTCAGGATGGATGCTGACACTAATGGGGAGAGGCAATATCGAATAACATATCCCCATCATGCACATGAAGTTCCTTAAGGTGAAGGTGATCGTCCTAAACTGAGGAAGGTAGAGCCTATGGATCCTGTTCATCCACTTATCCATGAGGCATTACATCATGGAGTCATTGCTTCTACATGCCTTATCTAAAAGGAGGGTAAAGAAAGGCAAGAGCCTAGCCAGGGTAATCTAATCATGCACCCATTGCAACGAATGTCACAACCAAGTGGCAATAAGTACAATGAACCCATTGCCCTATAAAAGGCGACATCACCCTAAAGGATACCAAGCAACACATAGAAGACAGGAATAATAATAATAAAGGAGATAAGCAAATTCAATAAAAAAAAAAACACGAGCTAAAAGCTCATTATTAACAAAATCATAAGCATATAGAATATCACAAGATTGGACAAATTTTTAGAAATTTCAAAGCATTAGAAACACTCACAAAAGACTAGGTGGGTCAAGAGTCATGAAACATCTCAAAAGTCTATAAGTATGTATGATATGAGCTAAGTCTATTTTTAAGACTAATTAAAATGTTTGATGCATATACAAGAAATCAACAAAAATTAACAAGTGTAAAAATAATAAAAAATAAAAATAAAATAATAACAAAAATAAACAAGCAAAGGAAGAATGGCTTACCATACTAAAAGTGATGTTGATTAGATGTGATGAAAGGTCATAGATAAACAAAATTGAGACTCTCGGCCCAAGACCTTTCAAAAAGCTCTTAGAATGCATGTATCTCAAAAGAGAGGTAGATATGAATCCACGGTTGGCAATCAAGGTCACCAACTCATCAATAGGGGAATAATCACCTTATGAAAGTTAAGAGTGATGTCATGGAAGTCTAGCATCGGGGCATCATCATGGGCCATAGTGTTAGGACGTAGAAAAGGGAAAAAAGTCTAAAACACTAAAGGGGATTGAAAGGAAAAGAAGAGATAGAAAAAGATAAATTAGAGGAAAAAGATGAAAGTGATAAGCTTTGCCCGATTAAGGGTTACAAACACCCACAGGTTATTAATGTAGACAACTTAGTTGTTTATACAAACAACTAATGTTTTTCCATATTTCTAAATTTTTTCAATTCTAGCACCTCTTTCTACCCTCTTTTAATTGTCTATATAAACAATTGTATTTTTTTTTATAAATATGAACAAATGTATTTTTTATACATACAACATAGATAAAAAAAAAAAAGAAAAGAAGAAAAAAGGAGGAAAAAAGAAAAGAAAAGGAAGAAAAGGAGAAAAGAAAAAGAAACAGAGGCAAAAAAAAAAAAAAAAGAAAGAAAAGAGAAAAAGAAAATGAAAAAAAAAAGAGAGAAAAGAGAAAAGAAAAAATATAAAAGAAAAAGAAGAGGAAAAGAAAGAAGTAGAAAAGAAGAAAAAAAAGGGAAAAAATAAAGAGGCATTAGGAAGCAGCACTTAGTAGAATTAGGAAGAAAAATACATTTAAAGCCATTTACTAAACAAGAAACCAAGAGAATTCAAAAGGCACGACACTTAGCAAATTTGGAGTAAATCTATAGGAGCAAAATGAAGGGGTATCACAAGAAATGCTAGGAATAGTGAAATTTATGTCAAAAGGATAAAACTTATGAAGGCACTATCGATATCCAATTAGAAAAGCATAATTAGAGCACAATTCATTTTCAGTACTTGATAGATGGTTACTAGAGTACAAATTCATCCTTATTACTTGCTAAAAGGCTGCTAGAAAAAAAGATGAAACCTCAGTACCTGCTAAAGAGTTATTGAGGAGCTAAGACATACTAGTACCTACCAAAGGGTTGTTAGGAGACAAGATGTAATCTTAGTACATGCTAGAAAGCTACTAAGGAGATAACATCCATTAGTACCTATTAGAGGGAGGGTGGGAGACAATATGTAACCTTAGTACCTGCTAAAAAGTTGTTAAAGAGATGACATGCACCAGTATATATTAGAGGTTTGTTAGAAGACAAGATGCAACCTTGGTACTTACTAGAGGGCTGCTAGGAACCCTAGTACCTATTAAAAGAACCGTCGAGGAAATCATATCATTATGCATCCTTTTTTGGTATTTACTCTTAAGTTAAATACTTTGTTATGTGTTGTACAATAGTTATTTATCAAATGTCATTTTTTAAGCCCTATAAAGTATATAATAAATTATAAGCATTAGATTTTGGATAATTAGGATATGATCCTAATGAAAAGAAAATAATTGAATTCTTTTCCAAAAGTGTGGAGGAAATAATGCCCAAGAAAAAGCAAAAACTTAGAAAGAGTCTTAAATTAAACCTATCTTTCAAACACCTTAAATTAAGAGAGTTGTTAAGGAAATAAAATAATTATCTATATAGCCAATATAGTTGGTTGTATAGCCAACTGAAAAAGGGTTGTACAAACCATTAAAGGTATATAAAAACAAACCTTAAAGCTCTAAAAGTAGGAATCTTCTAAAATAGTGACCAATCAACATTAGAAGTTTGTATAGCCAATCTATGGTCTATATAGACAACCCTTGGTCTTTATAGATAACTTTTAAATCCTAGACTCTAGTAAAAGGGAAGAAAGGAATAAGGTGCAATCCATGCCATAAGGCATAGTAGAACCCTTTTTCCTATATAAATACCTCCCATTTTAAGGAGGGAGGAAAAGGCCAAGATAAGGAAACTCTGCCAAATTGAACTCTTAATTATATAGAATAGCTATTTCCAAACAAAAACCCTAAACACCTTAACATTAGCCTAAGTGATTCAAGGTAAAATCTAAGTTTCGCACCTTCTAATCATTATTCTCTTTGCATTTGGAGAAGTTTTTCTACACATAGTGCCCCTAAGAACTAAGAGATAAAAGACCGACGCATCCAAGGACTCTTTTCCCTCTTCTCCATCTACTCTTCTCCTTTTTTTCTTACATTTTTGAAAACCACCTAAATAAACCTAGTAGTTTGTATAGACACTTAGTTGTTTGTATAAACCACTATGAGGTTTGTACAGACCTTTGTTACTTTTCACTGGCACTATTTATTGTAGGCTTCTTATTTATAGTTTTTTTTTTTAACTTTTAGCTTTCATAATAAGAGAATTGAGATGGGTTACAATAACCAATGACCCTTACTCTCCCATCTTAAGGTCATATTTGATAAATGGACTTGAGCTATCATGTATAATATCCATTCTATATGCTTTATTCATCTGATTTTATTGCTTTGTGTGTTTGATTGTGAGTAAGTGCGATAGGGAAAGGTTCATGAGACCTATGCTTCTTCGATTCACTACTATTTGATGGATGTTTAGGGTGTTTTTATCTTAGCATTTTGTTATTCTCTTTGTCATACCCCTTTGTAGGAGCTTAAATTATCCTCTACATGGCTAATTTACCCATATTGGGGAATAGGTGGTAAAAATATTGTGTTTGGAGGAGGATTCACCTTCTAAATATCCCAATTTTGTCTCTCAATATGCCATCCTTAAAGGTTTATTGGCTCTTTTGGAATTTTATTTATTTGGACATTCTAGCTTGCATCTTAACCCTTTAATGGCTATAAGTGTTATTTCATTTCCTTTACTCTTGGCACATCAAAGTTGTTTATGGCATGTTGGGAAAGGATCCTAGAACCCTTAATTTTAGTGCTCATGTTCTACCTAAATGAATTCATACATTCATTCTCGTGTTACATCATATGCCTTCATTAATATATATCCATGCCATTGATGCATCTCATGACCTATTAGATTTTATTTGAATATGATGATGTGTTTCGGATAGTAGAATGAGACCCTAATTAACCCTATAAGGTAAATGAGAATGAGGATTTAGGATTAAGTGACTTAGGTCTTCCTAAGACAAGGTAAAGGTGACATAATTCCTTTTAATTATTTAGTTTGAACAAGTTTAAGGGTTGTTCTCCTTCATATTTAATATATGTTTTAAGGGCTAATTTGTCTTATTTTTGCAAGTTGGATGGGTCAATCAATGCATATTTTATGAATATTTGCTTAATTGAATGATTCCAGTTTTTATGCTTAAATATATACCCCTATCACCATGGTGAATATTAAAATGTTTTATTACTGTGGATGGATGAACATGCAATAAATGAATGTTTAAGACTGCCAAAATGGACTAAGTAATCAATAAGGCTAAAATTATAAATGTGAACCAAAGATGTTTGAAGGCTGAATCAAAAGTCGGAGTGTTTTGGAGCTCTTTCCCACACCATACGTTTTTCAAACTCGATCTCTAATAGGGGTGAAGACGGATTAGGTCTTCTAGTTGACCTATTAGATTTAGAATCCATCTTCCCTTGAAATTTTATCTTGAAGATTGTTAAAATTGATGATCAATTCTTAAAATTTGAATTCATTAATCAGAAAATTGATTTCCTTTCTCTCATTTTTAACAAAATATATATCTTGATAAATAGAAGATTTTTATAAAAGATTTAATTCTTAAGAATTCATAGGAGTGATAAATCTAAAATTTATTTCTTTTCTAAAAATTGTTTTATCATACCTTTGTTACTAACATTAAAGGATAAATAAGAGCAGTAAAAATATTTTTTTAAAATAATATCAGTAATAAGAATTTTAATAAGAATAAAAAGAGTTCTAAAACAAAAACATCGTTACAAATTTTTACATCTAAAAATTTATAAGGTACTTTTAGTTTACTATCATTAGTAGTATAAATTATGTTGGCAAAACTGAAAGTATTAATTCTTTTTGAATATCGTTCATATCAGTATCAGAATAAATCATAATAGTAATAGTCATATGAGAATCATTGTGTATAACTATATTTATTATAACAATTTATGTTTGATAATAATTCTTCTTGAATATAGTTCATATGAACATCATAATAAAATCATAACCATAATAGTTATATGAGAATCATTATTTATAACTATATTTACTATAACAATTTATGTTTGATAATTTATTTTAGAAATAATAGTAATACAATTTTGTATAAGAAGTTAATTAATCATATTAAAAGTTAGAGAAGTATAACTACTAATTTAAATTTTAATTATATTAAAAATTTAACATTTTAATATTTCTTAAGTAATTAAAGTATTCTCAATTTTTAATTATAAAATATCTTTTAAATAGTTTTAGGTTTTTCATGAAATCATAAAATAGCAAACTCTTATAAACTCTTTTAAAAATATTATCTAAATTATAATTTTAAAATTTAATTTTAATAAGTTTATCAAAAATATTTTTTTAATTTTAGTAAATACTATTTTGATCATCTTAACTTCCAATTTTTTTCAATATAGCATCAAATAAAAAGCTCAACATTTTTTGAAATAAGCTTTACACTATAATAATAATAATAATAACAATAATAATAACTATAATAATAATATTCCAAATTTTAGTCTATATATATACACACACACCTCCTTCCGTTGCTGCCTTTACTTATCATTTTGGTGTATCTGCATCTTCCAGTCCAAGCCAAGATCTCTCTTACGGAGAAACACTCCAGACCATCTGTAAATTGGCTTGGTTCGTTTCGATCTTTCTCCTTTGCTTCGATCTATAATAAATCTAAGGTAAGCATCGATCTGTCTACATCCCTTCACTTTCATTTTTATCTCGATGGTTTTGAGTAGATCGGTTTCTACGCGAATTTGTTCTATATTTTGAACAGTCAGTTGTTGTTTTGTTATCTTTGGTTGATTTTATTT
This sequence comes from Omphalea diandra, assembly GCA_949677035.1. Classification (NCBI taxonomy): domain Eukaryota; kingdom Viridiplantae; phylum Streptophyta; class Magnoliopsida; order Malpighiales; family Euphorbiaceae; genus Omphalea; species Omphalea diandra. Next base: position 40,849 of record CATIWR010082090.1, read on the forward strand.
TGGTGTATGTTTTGCCAATGTAATGATTTCGTGTTTGCTTTGAGTAGTTTGTTCTTGATGTTGAGATCTGGAGTTTTGGTTTATTATGTGATTATGTACGATCTTATGATTTGATTTTCTGATCGGAATTTCTTTTATCTGGATCTTTGTTTATATGATTCGATCTGCTTGTCCATTTGGGTTTTTTATTTTCCTTTCTGATGTCTAGAAACTATTAACACATTTCAAGCATGTTTACTTATAGAAAACAATTTTTTTACTATTTATTTTTCATTTTCTTAGAAAACATTTTCTATGGAAAATAGTTTTGCATTTAGAAAACACATTTAGTTATTAAAAGTAGAAAATCATTTTCTATTTAGAAAATTATAAAGAATGTACATTCATTATCTCTTCATTTGTTAATTATTATTATTATTAATTTTCTAAAACAGAATAACATAAAATTAAAACTAAAAAATATGAAAATACATAATCGTGAATTTTTGTGTAATAAGTTTTATTCATTTATTTAAAAATTTATATTATTAGTATTATTATATTTAAAAATTTATATCATTAGCATTATTAAATTTTTTAAATGAAAACATTATGAAATACTTTATTATGAAGTGAAAACAATTAAAAAAAAAAAAAATTAATACACAAAAGAGTTATATCAAAGACTTAGTATATGAACCTGTAAAGCTATTATATTGAAAATGATACGGTTATTTTCTTGTCTTCCAATATTTTCTACTTGTTCATAAACAAGAGAAAACAATAGAAAGCAAGTTAAAGTTGTTTTCCACATATTAGTTATATTTTGGAAAACTGGAAAATTAGATTTTAAATTTTTATTTGAAAAATTTTTATATGTGAATATAATGCTCTGGTTTCTAATTTCTTAGAAAACTTTTTCAGGAACCAGTCTTAATTTTCTATAAGTAAACGCACTGAGAGTTTTCAATCTGATTTTCCATTCTGTTTCCTTTTCTTTTTTTTTTATATATCATTTATTAAAATGAGAAGCAGAGCTAATAACACCATCAACAGAAACCTACTGGATGATATCCAATTAATATCAGCACTCTCTTTAGATTTAGCTTTACAGGATCACAAAATTATGGTAAGAATTCTTAACTGTAGAAGATGCGAGTATGTTGCAGATGCTGTTTTGTATATTGAACTAGAGAAGCTAGGAATTGTGAGGATTCATTATGATGCTGCTAGAAACTAAGTATGCAAACTGCAAATAATTGTCTGCCTGTCTCTTTTCTAGTTCTTGCATTTACGTATTTATATGTTTATATAGGTTTAAGAAAATGACCGATGCTGAGGATATTCAACCCCTTGTTTGTGATAATGGAACTGGAATGGTGAAGGTCAGTTAATTATCTGTATTCCTAGTTATGAAAATACCATAGTTTGTTGTTGCTTCTTTTTCTGAATGTTGGGAGTTCCTTATTACAGGCTGGGTTTGCTGGTGATGATGCTCCCAGGGCAGTATTTCCAAGTATTGTTGGAAGACCCCGGCACACTGGTGTCATGGTTGGAATGGGTCAAAAGGATGCCTATGTAGGTGATGAAGCACAATCGAAAAGAGGTATTTTGACCTTGAAGTACCCAATTGAGCATGGTATTGTCAGCAACTGGGATGATATGGAAAAGATCTGGCATCACACTTTCTATAATGAGCTTCGTGTTGCCCCTGAGGAGCATCCAGTGCTTCTCACAGAAGCGCCTCTCAACCCCAAGGCCAACAGGGAGAAGATGACTCAAATTATGTTTGAGACCTTTAATGTGCCTGCCATGTATGTTGCCATCCAGGCTGTTCTCTCCTTGTATGCTAGTGGTCGCACAACTGGTTTGTATTAGTTAAGGCCAACAATCTTTCTTCTACATCCATTGTTGTAGAAATGAAAT
>CATIWR010082104.1:0-12848 GCA_949677035.1 Omphalea diandra
TGTTTTGATGGCTCACACACAACCTTACAACAATGTGTTTTTAGGCTAACATATAACCTCACTCAAGTGTTTCACTAGACTCACACTTAAACCTTTCTTGAAGTGTTTTTACATGCTAACACTATAACCTTACAACTTAGTGTTTAATGCTCACACCTAACACTTACAATTTCATAAAGAAAATTGAAGAAAATGAGTAGCAAAGATTGAGAGCTTTAATTACTTGTAATAAATTTCTTAGCAACCTTATTCATGGCTATTTGATGAAGTATTTATACCCAAACTTCACCAAAGAGATGTTACAGATTATAGCTCATCAAATCTTTGAGACATGCTTAACAGATTCTACATTAAATGCTTGACAGTCTCAATTTACGGTCGCTACTACTCATTAGCGGTCGTGAAATCTAAATTTCTGAAGGAAAATCCTATTTATGTCTAATGGCTAGTCTACGTGTCAGCTTCTAATTAGTTCACCAGGAAAATATAGTAGTTGCTCTTTTACGTACTTTTAGAAGTTGCGGTCATGAGATTTCTTCTACAGGACGTGACAGAGGATGCGAATTCATTTGCCAAAAATGGTTATCTTCTTCTTCACAGTTCACGGTCGCTACCAATAAGATGCCTTTACAAAATTTGACTTCAAACAGTCTGCTGAAACATGTGTCATGTTGTGACTATAGACTTGCTTCCCTTTTGAGTCACTTCAAAATTCGCAGTCGCGACTAGGGCGTGACACACACCTCAATTTCGTCTGTCAATTTTAGACTCTTTCATTTGGATGAATCGCAGCCGAGAATGGTTCTGCGATTTCGCTTGTCTGCTTTCTATCAATGCTTCTTTACAGATCGTTATCGCGAATACAATGTAGTGGTCGCGATTTAGAAGTCACTTTTCATACTTAAAGATTTTGAGCTACATCCAACTTCCAATTTAGATAAAACCTAAAGGCTGCAAAATAACACTAATTTGAAATATTAGACATGATCAATCTTCTTTGTCAAGATCAAAAGAGGTCCAAGACTTGGGTTAACTACCTAGTCCAACAAATAGAAAGGTCTAAGTGAAAACTTAGGGAGTGGAGTAGGTACATTATTGAAACACTATAAAACTCTATATTGATTTATGTTTGTTGCTTATGTTAAGTTTGTTCTTATTTTTGTTTACAACCCAATTTACCCCTTTTTAGGATGCCTCATCCCCAATTTACCCCTTGTTCTTATTTTTGTTCTGCGAATTAGTATTATTAATCATTTTGTGAGCACCTTGATTTCAGGGTTGTGCTCGAACTAGTGGAATCTTACTTGTGACTCTAATCTTTATCGATTAATGAAGGATTAAGAAGATGGGGGGGCATACATTGGTATAATCCTAAATTATAGCTCATGTTTGGATCAATGAGTGATCCTTTAGGCCTCACATAAGAAGTCCCTTTTCAATTTATGATCAACAACAAACCAAAGCAGGACAATACATTGGTATCTTTTTAAAGTGTGAAGTCACCACTTGACATTGGTCAGGATAAAAACCTAGGCAATGATAACTTTTGTAGCTAACTAAATCATTTTGAAGGCTCAATTCATCTTCATCCCATTAGAGATCGAGTTTAAAAAATGGGTACGACTTGGAAAAAAAGTTAGGTTATAAGTGCCATAAAGTTACGAGTCAGGTTTACGTGCAAACAGGTGGAATCTTGCTGTGACTCCATCCTTTTATTGATCAATGAGGGATTGAAAGGACATAGGTTCATACATTTTTACAACATAAAGAAAATGACACACATTTGGATCAACGAGGGATCCTTTAGCCCTCATGTAAGATTGAAGCCCTTTTTCCTATTTTGTGGTCATTAAGGACCAAGGCAGGACAATATATTGGTACCATCCCTAATAAAGTATGGAGTCACTATTTGACTTTAGTCAAGACAAGGATCTATGCAAGAAAAAAAAATTCTAAACCTACCTAAATCATTTAGAAGGCTTAATTAATCCTTACCTTATTAGTGATCGAGTTTGAAAATTGGGTACATTTTGAGGAATAGGTTAAGCACTTTTAAATGGCTCGAATATTGGGTTATAGGCTTTGGACATCTTTGTTAACTTTTTACCATTTTAACCTTATTATTAATTAGTTTAATTAATGCCTCTATACATGCTCCTAACACAATCCAATCAATCATATCAAAACATCATTATATCTAATCTCAAATGGGGAAGGGAATCATGCCATATTTAAAAGGAGAGGTCCTGAATATCAATAACCATAGTCATGATAATCAATATCATCATGCATAGTCAACCTAGTGTTTGCTTAAATAACCACCTATACATTAAAAAAAAAAATACAAGTTAGTGATATCATAGAAACACAATAATAAAACAAACACACAAAATGGAATGCATTCCAAAGGTCTCACCTTATCTCTAAATTATGGAACATATGCATGTTTCTAAGTCCATCATCCTACATTAATAACAAGATAACATGGAAAATCATATATGAAGCACGAATAAAGAAAAACATGATTAACATGAAGACATAATGCATAGAACTCATAAAGTGCATATGGAGGATAAAGGAGAGGCTTTGGACAAGGATTGAATTAGATTCCTAATTTCATTGGATCCTTATCCATTAGCACTCCTAAAGAGTCATAACATCCATAAGATACCCATGGCTATTAAGAGAGCTAGGATATTATAGTGGTAAATAAACTAACAATAGGTGTATGTGTTTTACTAGATTATGAGAATAACAAAAGAAAGGGGTCATAGAGTAATAGACTATCTCCTTTAAACATGCTTAAAGCAACCACATAAAAAGGAAGAGAGGGTGGTCAAGCTAATTAGCTAGCCATCCCTTTTTGGTGGCAAAGACAAAACCCACAAGAATAATAAAGGGAACATAAACATGCATTATGAACATGGGGTCCTTAGGAATGCAAGATTCCCTATCCCAATTATATCCATAATAATAATAACATAAATACATAAACAAATGAAGAGAAAATAACATAAGACCTTTCCTTTTGTTTATCTTTGCTCCATCAAATATGAGAATAAGGGTTATAAGTACAAGACCTAACCCTATTCAATGGTTGAAGCTCATAAAGGAACCCTTTTAAGCCTTAAGAACCTAAGATAATTCAAATAGGAAGAAGAAGAAAATTGTGTTAATCCATAGTGAAATTGGGTTATACATAACAACTAATGGTTTGTACAACATACTTAGTTTTTTGTACAGACTATAAAAAGTATTATATGGACTACTATAACTGAAATTTTGTTTATAATGAAAAGAAAAAAAATAAGGAAGAACAAGAAGGAGAAAATCAAGATTCTAGATGCTCTTTTGGTTATCCATTACACTCAGAGGCACTAGAATGGATGAATTATCCTCAAAATGGTAATGAATATACAAAATGAAGTCTCAAAACCTTAGGAGATACCTTGGATCTTTAGAATGATGGGTTAGGTGTTTAGTTTTAGTGTATTTAGGGTGTGAGAGTGATAATTTTAATAGATTAGGGTTGTCTCAGCCTTTCCTCTCTCTCTATAATGGTCATACATTTATAGAGGGAGAGGGGTGTACTAGAGCTAGAATGGTTTTGGTTGCACCTCATTCACAACCTATAACATACAAGTGTCATGAAGGTTTTAGAATTAGGATTTTGAAGTAGTATGTATAGCCAAGAGGTTAGTTGTACAATCCACTAGTTAGTTGTACAACCAATTAGTTTATAAGGGACATGATTCTAGATGGTTTTGCTAGTTGGGGCCTAATACTGGGTTGTACAACTAAGTGAGATGGTTGTACAATCATTTAAACCATGTTAACAAACTTGGGCTTTTAGGCTTGAGGGTTTTGGCTTGGTTTAAGGCTTAATCTATGGATTCTCAAGACTTTTGTTCCTTTTCCTCTATAATTCTCCTTTACATCTTAGGGAATAACTCTAATAGTTCTCATCATCTAGCTTGCATCCTGAGGCACATAACTTGATGCTCATAATTTATCCCCTAGTTTTATGGGGCTTGGAAAATGACATTTGAGAAATGACTATTTGAACAAGGCATAACAAAAGATACAATTCCTTAGCAGCTCTTTGAGTAGGTACTAATGTGGATTTTGGTATGTAAGGCCCAAAAATTGGTTCTTAGGTGCCCCTCCTAAATAAGGAGTCCTTTTCCTTAAGTGATGAGCATGAGGAGGCTAAAATTGATGAAATGGTGATTATTTTAATGATATAAGGATGAATTCTTAATGTATAATATGAGTTATGAAGACTAAGAGATATAAATGTGATAGATGCTAAATCATAATGAGGAAGTAATTGTAAGATGAGAATGAGCATATGTTAGAAATGATGATTAATTAACATGAATGAACAACAAAATTAGAGGTTTAATAATAAAGAATATGTCAATATTGTATATTGAAAAAAGTTTTGTTAAAGGATTTGTTAAAAGAAAAAAAAAAAGAAGGATGATGGAAGCGAAGGTTTAAGCTAAATTCAGTACATGATTTTTTATGGTTACTAAGGTATGTAATTGTGCTTAATGTTTCATGATATGACATGTTAATGAAGTTTTTTAAATTTATTTTATATGCCTAAAGTTTGTATTTGAAGTATCTTAGAGGAGGGAAGGAATAGTTGGATAGTTGCATATTTACCCTATCTTGATGTTGTTGCCTATGCTTGTTTAATTGTGCTTAATATTTATGCCTATGTACATTTAAATGACATGATAATGATGTTTTATGTATGTATTTTAGATGTCTAGGGTTGTTATTTGAAGTGTTTAAAAAAAAAAGGAACAATATGTTAGAAGCAAAGCTTTTAAAAGGTTTAAATGCACCATTTGGGCATTTTGATCTTTTCACACCCTTTTATCTTTACACTTTTCATAAAAATGACTCTAACTTCTTTTTCCATCATTATTATTACTAAACATTATGTTTAAAGTATATAATAGAAAAGGACAAAAATGTGGAAGCATAAGTTTATGGTGGGAAACAACATTTTTGGTGGACTTTTTTATAATACTATATTTAGGTATTTTAATGTTTTTACACCTCCTTCACTTTATCCTCTTCTTAAACACAACTCCAAACCCATTTTCATCAATTTTTCATAATTTAAAATGCACTAAAATCCTCCTAAGATCGCTCGCTTATCTATGGCTACCAAATCAAATTAGGAAAATCAAGTTTGTTCATCTATCTTCCATCTTTCAAGCAAGTTGGTAGCTTTCTCCTTCCTATTTCAAGTAAGTTATAATCTTCCATATTTATTGTATATTTTTTCTTTGTTTGAATAAGTGTGTTTATGATGATTTTGATATTGGTGGCAATGAAAAAGATGAAGTTTCGTGCTAGTTTGACAAAAAAAAAAAAAAAAACGATGTTGTCTATAAAGGGAGTCATAAAAGTGCTTGAGTTATATGAGTTATTTCTTTTAATTCTTGATGATTAATGGTTAATTAGATATTAATTAGCATTCTTATATTCATGTTCAATAAGTGATTTTGAAGCTTGAATGGTGTTTTACACCTTGGTTGAGATAAAGGAAACATTGATGTCTTAATGAGTTTTATTAAGTCCTTATGTAAATGGTTTATGTTTATGAAGAGAATTGATATTAAATTTAGTTTCTTGATGCTATTTGACACTCTAGACCTCATAATTAGTTTCATGAAAGGAAAATATGTTTTTCATTTAATTAGTGTAGGATAATACATGAATGTCTTAATGAGTATATGGATGGTTTATGATGAGAAATGAATATGTTGATGAATTTAGGAGTATAAATTGATGATCATGAAATGAGGATTCTAACTATGAATGAGATAAAAGGAAACAATGAGCTAAGTATGAAGGATGATAGTTATGTTATAAGCTAAAGTTAATGAAAGTTATATTTGCATGTTTGATTGATGTTTAGGATATCATTGTCCATGTAAGAGCTTTTGCTCTATTATGATATATGTTATGTGTTGTATGGATGAGTTTGAGTAAATCTCCATATTTTAGATGTTATAGTAATAATGTAATAAATGTCTATGATTAGGCATGTGTGTGGGTAGATGATTAAGAGCAAGTAAAGATAAAGCTAAAAGCAAATAAGGCTAAGACAATGAGATAGAAAGAGTGTAAAACCAAACCAAGGAATAGTAATGGCTAGCAATAAAGGTGACGAATTTTAGTTGTTTTCATTATCCATTACATATGTGTATGTTGAGTTTAAATATATAGGACATAATAGGCCAAGCTATATTAATACAAAAGTCACATGCATTTTTATAGATGAAATGAGATGACATGACATAAATGTTATGTTTAAATGCCATGTGATATAGGGTAGTTTAGGGAAAAAATGGGATTCCAAAGACTTATAGCTAGTTATGCAAGGATTATAATCTATGTAAAATGATTGTAATGTTATGCATGAATGACATAACCGGTAATGGAACTCCTCTAAGATAAGTAAAGGATATGACTAGTAAGGCAACTCTCTCGAGAACACACAGTTGGAGAGGCAACTACCCTGTGTGAGAAAGATAAGTAAACTAAGTAGGTATGCTTATGGACTTGACTATCCATATATGTAATGTTTTTCCAAATAAATGATTTATGTAGATGATGTGCCATGTAGTTGGAAATGCAGTCATATAAAAGCATGTAAGCATGCATATGGATAATATCAATTCCTCACTGAGTTTCCCACAAGGAGCTTACCCCCATACACATAGATTATTTTGCAGGTTAAGCATAAAATTGATATTATGATTGATGGCTAAGATTAAAGGCTATAAATGGAGGTTTTAAGTTATCATATATTGTCAAGACACTACATTGTTTCTTTCTAGTTTCCTATAATAATGATGTATAGGTATATTTGGAAGAGTTATGAATGTATCAAGAAAATGTTAAGCCATATATTGTATTCTTAGTTGTCTCCACAAAGTCTAAGTTATGAATAACATGATCAATATATGTTTAAGATTAATATGCTATAAAATGATTATGGAGCATGATTAATGGAAATGATGTTGATGCATATTATGATTTATGGCCCATAAAAGACAAGTGTTAAATGCTTATGATAATGAAAGGAATGTTATAGCTATAGTGACTCTAAGTTGACCCCTAACACTAGGATTATCTAAATGGGAGAGTTTTATGTTCAATGATGATCCTAATTTCCTATTTATGGGGCAAGCGAAACCTAGAAATGTTTATAGATGAATCAATATAAATTTTAGATTCAAAGTGTCAAAGAACATATAATGGGCTTTAACCATGAGTAATCAAACTTACTATGAGTTTTAAAAGCCTTAAGCCTTTTGTACACATCAGATTTTGGACCTTTGAATGCAAAGCTCAATAATGAAAATCACTGAATATGTTCCTTATAATGCAAGGGGAACTGCCAAAGAAAGAGATGAAAGGCCCTAGGATACCTTGCAGAAAAGCCAAGACCAAACCTAAAAGGTTGATGGGTTGTACAACCCATTAAGTAGGGTTGTATAGACTATAAATCAAGGTTATAAAAAGCTATGCCTAGGACTGTATAACCCACCCTAAAATCCTTGCCTTGAGAACCTTCTAGAAATAGTCCCCCATTAAACCTTGGGCCTATACAACCTCAATAGATGGATGTGCATCCTATGCTTGGCTATACAGCCTACCTGTATAACCTAATTCTAGGAGATTCATCTCCCTCTCCATGATTTGACATGTCCATGGTGTAACCAGGGCCATATCCGACCTTACGCATTTATCCCACACCTACAAATAGCCCTTCATTTAAAGAAGAGGAGGTGGCTGAGAAAATCTTAAGGTTAGTCTACTAAAACTACTTCTTAAACATAGAAATATTAAACCTTAACTCTCTCAAAAGTAGAACTAGACCTAATTTCTTCAATTTTGTGCATTTCTTAAGTATTTTGGAGGAAAATGTTGAATTTGTGACCTTTTGAGGGCACAAAATCACACAAAGGCATCCAGGAATTCCCTTGCTATCCTCTTTTTTTTTTCTTTCTCTATTTTTAAAACCCAAGAAACAAGGGTTGTACAACCTTTACAAGGCTATACAACCCTCTACCTAAGTTGTACAACCCAGCTTGATTGGTAGCATTTTTTTTTTTTTTTGCAAAGTTCTATTTTCTTTTCCCTTTGTATTTCATTTTTTCCAAAACCCTTTTTAAGTTGTTCTAATGTTCCAATAACATAATGGGATAGGGAATAACATCCTAAGATCACCATTCACCCTAAAATGGAACCTTGGTATGGTTTTGAAGCGATTTTGCAACCTATTTTCATGTAATGCTCTAAGTCCCTCTATTTGTGATTTAGTGTGATGCTAAGGTTCTGTTTTGATCCTCGTTTAACAGTAACTAAGTGAGGAACTTAATGTTCTAAGGACCTTGAATGTCTCTTTTATCATTATGTTTTGTGTTTAGGGCATATGAAAAGTGTTTTGGCCCCCTAATCTCCCTCATTCTTATGTTGTATGCAAATCTTACATTGTTAGTTGTGCATATAAATTTCATGCTCTTTTTGTAACGACCATTTTCATTACAAAACTCATAGTATTCATGTCCAAAATACATATGCATAAAGGTTTTTATCGTTATACACACATAATCCAACATGTATTTAATGTACATATATGTTAACAAATGTTCAAGACTAGTGACCATAACTAGTTCCTATCTAAATGTATGCACATGACACAAAGGGAGATAAAGAGAGTTGAAATTAAGCCGATGACATATGGTCCATGTGTCTCAATGTAAAATTCTAATCACCAAAGTGTCCAATCTTATGCTTTACTATCTACAAAAACTTTTTTTGATTTGGTGAGTTGCAACTCAATGAATAAAAACAATAGTCAGATTCTTATGGCACAACCAGCATAAGAATATCATCAAGATACATTACAAGTATAATAATTGATTATGCAAGTGCTAGTGTAATAGATTTATTTTTGCAATGACCTAGAAAGGCAAACACTGCTCCTGGGAATTCATGTGATTATAGTGACATTTGATTTTGCTGGCCAGCATATAACAAGTGAACCATTTGATCCATAACATGTGCCAATGGGACATATTAGTCCATCTTCCATATGATTTGCAAGTGTTTGACAAGCCAGTCATAACATCCTTTCAGTTCCATATGCAAGTGCTCATAATAATGGTATACCAAGTAATCATTAAGACCATATAATTCTTGCTTGACTTGTGCTCATATGTAAAAGATAACAATTCAATCACATATACATGTAATAGGACATAATCACATCATAAAATTATCACACATATGCACATTATAATCTAATTATCACTTTTACTCACCTTTTGATGTAACCAACCTTTACGGTAGGTTTGGTTCTCTCTCTAGGGCTTCCTCAAAGTGTTGAGATCCTAAAATTTTGATACATACATGGTTATAGTAATGCCAAAATGATTATTAATGCTTGGTATGCTCCTATGGCATGATCCATGCAAGTGGACCTAGTGTTTATGCATGTTTTTCCTTAATGGCAGCTTGAGCTTACTACACTCTCGTAGCAATAATTATAATACACTTATCCAAATGACTTGATTCATTTTTTCAAATAAACTGGACGCATAATGATACAACATATTTAAATTTCAGGTCAATATATGGTACACAAAAAATGGCGTGAATTTTTGAATTTTGCTTTATTTCAATGTCATCTTAGTTTGAGTAGGTCTTACATTCTTAGGTATATCTCAAATTGTACAAATCAAATTACAAAACTGATTAACCATAAGTTACAAAATAGATAAAGGAACATTTTTCATGTTTTACTCATTATCTAATTCAGTCTCTGAAATCACCAAAACCAATAACCAATTTTAGGATGAGCAGATTTTCAACATGGTGATAATCAGTCATAATGAATGGGCAATATCTCAACAATCATAGAAGATTTAGGAATAATATTTTGTAGTCATTTAGAGAATATATAAATATACAACTTTTAAGTTTAACACATCACCAAATTCCAAATCTATGGCTATCAAATTCTTGGAAAACATAATTAAAAGACAGGTGAGGTTTCATCCAGGTACAAAGTCAGTCACAATCAATGAGCCATATCTCTTTCCACACAATAAATAAATCCAAACTGCTTTGCAGGTCTTTATAGAGGATGTAACCCTACAAATTTAATGTTTTACACTTTGTCAAAATCAGAACCTAAGGCCATCAAAATATAAGAAAATAGAAAGACTGAGGTGATTTTGTTTGGTTGTGAACCAGCCCTAATGAAGGAACCATAACTCCTCACACACACCAAATAAAGCAAAACTGTTTCATATGAATGTATATGAGGCATAAAGCTATAACTTTTATACTCTAATTCCTCTTATAGGGTTATGAAATCGTGGGTACAAAATTCTGCTCTAACAATAAAATCAATACAATTAGCTCTTGTTCTTTTGAATTTCAATTTCCATCCAAGAGTTCTATTTCAAGGACTCCATAATTTTCACTAACCATGTATGATTAACATGTCATGAAGGGTTAATTTCATTTTAGAATAAGATAAATTAACTTACCTATTATCCCAAAACCAAAAAATCTTTGGCTTTCTCCTTAGGCAGCTTACTCTTCTCCATCTCCTTCTTCTTCTTCTTCTTCTTCTTTTTCTTCTTCTTCTTCTTTCCTTTCTTTCTTCCTTAGCTCTCTCTTTCTTCTGCTATACCTTACGTATAAGCTCTGAATTCTGATCCTAAAGGGTAAAAAATTCCACTTGTAAACCTATTATAACAAGACAAAATTATGGTATTGAATTCCTATTAGTTGGAAGTTCACTTTCCTCTTTTAGTCCCTTTTCTTCACTCCTTAAGCACCTCCATCCATCTCTTATTTCTTAGATGCTCCTTATACTTTAAAATAAGCTCTATAACACCATTATTTATGATTCTATAACATTCACACAACATAAAATAATTTTTCATGCAACTATACAAACATTACATATATGTTTAAGTGTCCCAAATGCAATGGTGCATGTGTCATTATCGTGCTTAGCCAACTCATGTGTCTAAATGATCATTTATCCAATGCATATGTTCATGTAAGATTTAAAATCATTTATGCAATGAATATGTTCATATGATAATGCCAATGAATGTGGATGGAAATGTTATAGTATGTGACAGAGTGGGAGCTCTTCATGATGAAAATGCAGTGAAAACATTATTGATATGACAAATGGACTCACCTCTATTATCACAAACATGAAGAATTTTAGAAGAATTCTTACATACTATGAGGTAAATACTAAAATCTCTTCCATTGGATAAATTTAATGCAAGAATATGTAGCATTCAAAAGTCCAATCTAATGATTGGGAAGGTGCCAATCGATGTTCTCATTTGCAAGCTTATCACTCATGAGATGGCTCTCAAGAAGGACGAAGAGATAAATAAGCTAAGAGGATAGAGATAAAGAAGAAAAGAAAGCTCTTACCTTCAAAGCTTAAAAAAAATGATTCAAGCTCAAGTAACTCAAATGAAAGTGACAAAGAATAAGAAGAAGAACAAGAAGAAGAAGAGCTTGCCAAGTTATCAGAAGGACTAAGGAGTTGATAAAAAAGAGAAGAGAAAGAAGAAACCAAAGAAATTCATCTTCCTGCTGCTATAAAAGAAAGAAGAAAAGCTTTAAGGTTTTTTAGGATGATGATTCAAGTAATGAAGAAAAAGATGAAAAAGTTGCAATCTTTTACATCATGGCTCAAAAGGACTACTTTAATGAGGAAATACTTTTCCATACTCTTATGATGAGTATAATGCATTTGATGATGTAGATGATGAGCTTTTTGAAGCTTTAACTTTAAAATATGTATAAATCAAAAATAAAAGTTTATAAAAAAAAACGTGTTCAAAACTTAAGGATGAATTTAAATACGTAAATGATCTTATAAATGACTTAAGGACTTTTAATGAAGAACTCAATAAATCTTTAGAAAATATTTCTAAAACTTCATCCTCTCTTGATTTTTTGAGAAAATAAAATGATTCTTTAAAAGATGAAGTTATTTAACTTAGAAATTCCATATCTAAATTTCATAAAGGGAAAGAAGCTTTGGATACACTTATTGTATCTCAAAGACTACCCTTAGTGAGGCATGGTTTAGGCTTTAATAAAGCTTCCACATCTACATTTCCTCCTCCTACTTTCATTAGAGCTTATATACCTTAAACTTCTAGTATTGAGGTTATTGGGAAGTAGAGTGCTCTTAGCACTAAGCCACCTAAGCCTATGTGCAAAGGGAAAACTCCCTAGGGGTCAAGAGCTAAGCCTCAAAGAGCTAATCATGCATATATATACTCAAAAAGGCATGTACAAACACACACACATACACAAATTTCTCTTTTACTTTCATCATTCATGCACTTGCATTTATTGTAATGACCAATTCATTTTAGCTCTGATACCAATAAATGTAACGACCATTTTCATTTACATAACTCATATCATTCATGTTCAAAATACATATGCATATAGGTTTTATCCATCCTACACATAATCAAACATTTACTTGATGCACATCTATGTATATGACACCAGAAGAGAGAGTTTGGATTCAGCCGACGACCTGTGGTCCATATGAAATGATGTAACTCTGAAACCACGAAGGTGTCCAATTCTTATTCCTCGGTATCTAAAAAAAATTTTGCGATTTGGTGAGTCGCGACTCAGTGAATAAAAACAATAATTAAATTCTCATGGCATAATCCAGAATCAAATATCATTAAGATACATTGCAAGTATAACAATTAACTATGCAAGTGCAAGTGCAATAGCTT
>CATIWR010082115.1:0-52805 GCA_949677035.1 Omphalea diandra
TTTTTTGTTACCCATTTTTTTTTTGTTGTTGTGGGCTTTTTTTTTTTTTTTTTTTTTTTTTTTTTTTTTTTTTTTAATTAATTTTTTTTTTTTTTTTTTTTATATATATATTTTTTTTTTTTTTTTTTTTTTTTATTTATATATATATATATATATATATATATATATATATATATATATAGAGAGTGAGAGAGAGAGAGAGAGAGAGAGACAGAGAGAGACAGAGAGAGACAGAGAGAGAGAGAGAGAGAGAGATTTATCTATTTATGTGTGCATATAAAATATTTAAAAGCATAAAATTGTCAATATTTAAATTCTTAATTTATATATTATGAGATAGATATTTATTTACTATTGGTTTCATGATATAATATTAATATATAATTACTAATGGATTTATCAAGAGTTCTTTTTTTTTAAAAAAAATGTTATATCTTATGTGATACAAATATAATTATGTATTAGTTAGATATACACAACAATAAAGTTTTTTCATTATTTATTAATTGTGACCATTAGAAGTCTTTAGAGCTTGAGAGTTGGAGTGGAAGGGTAGCTCAACATTATACGTCTTAACCTAACCTCCTATATCCTCCTATAACAAAATGTCCATATATATATATATACACCTCATAAACCAGTATCTCACATATATAGAAACACGCATCTCTTAATTATAGCTAACACTTACGAACATGGACCTAGACACAGTTCTCCTTCGAGAATTGGGAACGGCTGCGGTCCTCTTCTTCATTACTCATATCTTAACTCGCTCTCTTCTTAGAAAACCACATCGTCCGCTTCCTCCTGGTCCAAAAGGGTGGCCAATAATAGGTGCACTTCCTCTTTTAGGCACCATGCCTCATGTCAGCCTAGCCAGAATGGCCAAAAAATATGGTCCTGTCATGTACCTCAAAATGGGTACGAGTGATATGGTCGTGGCCTCCACTCCTGATGCTGCTCGAGCCTTCCTAAAGACCCTAGACATAAATTTCTCTAACCGTCCTCCTAATGCAGGAGCAACCCATTTAGCCTATAATGCACAAGACATGGTGTTTGCAGACTATGGACCCAGATGGAAACTATTACGTAAATTAAGTAATCTCCACATGCTAGGTGGTAAAGCCCTCGATGACTGGAGTCAGGTAAGAAAAGCGGAGTTAGGGCACATGCTACGAGCCATGTATGATGCTAGTAAAAAAAATGAGGCAGTTGTGGTGGCAGAAATGTTGACCTACGCCATGGCTAATATGATAGGTCAAATTATACTCAGCCGTCGTGTGTTTGTGACAAAAGGATCAGAGTCTAATGAGTTTAAGGATATGGTGGTGGAGCTAATGACTTCTGCAGGGCTCTTTAATATTGGTGATTTTATACCTTCTGTTGCGTGGATGGATTTTCAAGGAATCGAACGAGGGATGAAGAATTTGCATAAGAAGTTTGATGTTTTATTGACGAAAATGATGGAGGAACATATGGCTACTGCCCATCAACGCGAAACGCCTGATTTTCTTGATATTATCATGGCTCATAGAGAAAATTCTGATGGTGAAAGGCTTACTATCAGCAATATTAAAGCTCTTCTTTTGGTACGTAACTAATAATTTCTATACATTATGAATTTTACTTTAAAATTTAAACAAACGTTTGTTAATATTTGAGTTGATGAAAAATGATTTTATCTTTTTCTATTTTTGGCTTTTCAAACAGCAGTAAACTAAATGTGCATAAATGTTGTTAAGTTGGATTATATATAAAATCCAAATAACGGTAAACTTACATCTGTACAGAAATGTGTCATATATGCTGTTTGGATTTTAGTTTAACGTTAAGTGGATTATTCAGGGTTTTGAAAATCAGACCGGACCGGCGGATAGAACCAATAAAATTGAGAATTGAACTAATGATTGGTTTGATTAGATCCGATTTGATTTTCAAAATGATTTTTATATTTTAAGTATTTTAAATATATTTATATATATTTTAATATTTTTATTTTTAAAATTATTTTAATAATATTTTTTAAATTTTATTTATTATTAAATTAATTAAACTGAACTAATCATACTAATCAGACTAACTGACCCACAAACCGATCAATTGACCGATTTATTGACCGGTTCTGTTTTAAAAATACTGGGATTATATAAGTGAATCGTGACATCTGCTGTTCACGATGGCCAAAGTCTACCGCCAATGGAAATGATGGAATTTTTATTAGAAACGCTTTTTGACTACTAAAATTTAAATTTTTTTAGTTTTTAATAAAATTAATTAATTTTTTTAGTTTTGATAAAATTAGTCAAAATTAATAAAATTTCGACTAATCTAGTCAAAATTTAAATTGATTAAAATAGGACAACGCGTCACATGAAAATATTGAGTTAAAATAATATTAATTGATGTTGGTAACTAATGTTAATTGATTTAGCTAATTATTTTTTAATTTTAATAAAATTAGTCAAAACTAATAAAATTTTTACAAATCTAGTCAAAATTTAAATTAATCAAAATAAGATAAAATATCACATTAAAATATTGAGTTAAAATAATGTTAATTGATGTTAGTAATCAATATTAACTCATTTAACTAATTTTTTTATAAAAATTTATACAAATATATCACATTACCTGATATATTATCTTATTTTGATCAATTCAAATTTTAGTTAGATTTGTCAGAATTAAAAAAAATTGATCAATTTTATTAAAATATTTAAATTTTAGAGACCAATAAGCTTATTAAAAATGTTGCATGGCACCACTAACACACGCATGAAATGTCACCCCATGTTTGGTAAAATTTTCCTTTTTAAAAAAAAAATTGGATAGAATTTTATCAGATATTTATCATTTTTTGTATTTATACAATCACAATCTGTGTCAAATTTATTTATTTTCTATAGTTATATACATAATTTAAAGTAATTAAATGCGACTTTAATGAAAATAGTGCTAACATGAAATTATATTTCACTATTTCAAATTTTATACATAATTATAAAATTAACAAAATGATATTGAACTTGATTCGACTATATTCAATTAAAATTTATTCAAATTTTATAAAAAATAAAATTAATATAAAATTTGAGAAAATAAAATATAAAGTTAATAGATATTCAATCAAATACTATTGAAAATTTTAAAATATATATTTTCAAAATGCAGTGTGAGGCGCGATGTCATTGTGGACGTCACGTCTTGCCTACCTATGAGCACCTTTTTTACCGTGTTAGAATCGCTCAACCGGTCAAATTGATAAAAATAATAATTGAATTGATGATTAGTTTAATTAAATTTGATTCAATTTTTAAGTTAATTTTAAATATTTTAAATGTATTTTAAATATTTTTATTTTAAAATTTGTTTAATAATATTTTAAATTTTATTTATTATTTAACTGATTAAATCGAACCGATCGATAAACAAATCAATCAACTGAACGGTTTGTTAATCGATTCGATTTTAAAAATATTATTTTTCTTTTATTAATGTTTTCGCACAATGCTGCTGAAAAAACAACAATTACTATTTTTAAAAAAATCAGGTACTTTTATAGTGATGATGGAGCAGTTGATTCTTGGATTATTACGTAAGAGTATAAAATGACAACCATCAATATCCTGCTTCTATTTCTTAAATGTTCTATGACAAATTATTAGTGTTCACTTTTTTATAAATGTACGAGATTCATTTTTTATATTTTAGATATATTTATATATTTGTATATAAAAACAACACTATTTTTAAGTGTCGTGTTTCAAATTCATTGAATAACTTTTTATGTTTTAATGCCTACAAATTGTGAATGACATAGTTCAATTATCTCCATTTCTATCTTTTTTTTTTTTTTTTGCTTTCTTTAAAAAGAAGTTAAATTATTTTTTTATTGTTTATTCTCAAAATATTTATTGATAAAGAAATCAGCAAAAGAGATTTTTTTTTAAAGTGTTTTTAATGTATATATTTTTTTAAAAAAATTGAAACACAAAATAGAAAATAAAAATTACAATGCTACCAACCTCCTCTAAACATTTTCTTTTATTGCGGTCAATATATGTATGTCCCATTTTTGTATATTTTATTAATTTTTTACTGTTGAATAATAATTTACTTTCTTACATGTATTTAATGTGTCAGACTCATCTGTTTTTCATTTTTTTGGGAAGAATTTATTCTCGGCAGGCACTGATACGTCATCAAGCATAATCGAATGGGCACTAGCGGAGATGTTGAAAAACCCTAACATTCTTAAACGTGCTCATGATGAGATGGATCAAGTCATCGGTCGGAACCGGCGACTTGAAGAATCTGACATACCAAAACTTCCATACTTGCAAGCCATATGCAAAGAAACATTTAGAAAGCACCCATCAACACCCTTAAACCTACCTAGGGTGTCGATGGAGGCATGTGAATTGAATGGTTACTATATCCCCAAAAATACAAGACTTAGTGTTAATATTTGGGCAATTGGGCGAGACCCCGATGTGTGGGATAACCCATTAGATTTTACCCCAGAAAGATTTTTGACCGAAAAATATGCAAAAATTGATCCAAGGGGAAATGATTTTGAGTTGATTCCATTTGGAGCAGGAAGGAGGATTTGTGCTGGGACCAGGATGGGAATTGTGCTAGTGGAGTATATTTTAGGCACTTTGGTACACTCTTTTGATTGGAAATTGCCTTTTGGAGTTGATGAACTGAACATGGATGAAGCCTTTGGGCTGGCACTGCAAAAAGCAGTGCCTCTTTCTGCTATGGTTAGCCCTCGACTGGCATCAATTGCATATACTACCTAAACCTTAGTGGTCTAGTTCCAACTCCCTGGCCTTGTATGGCTCCAGATTTCCTTATGAAACTTTCTTATTTAAGGTCATTTTAGGGACTACAATGTCACCGTATCCTTAATGACTATGTGAACTTATTTACCTCGTAATAAAGTAATGAATAAATTGTAGTATTTAATAATTTCATTTATTACGTATTTATTTTATGACTCACTATTATTAATCATAAATAACTGTATCAATCTTTCAAATAAGTTTATTATATGACCCACTATAACTTATCATAAATAACAAATTATGATTGATAAGCTTAATTATTTCATTTAAATTTTAACTCTAAGAATTATTTTTTCTTGTAATTAAAATTAAAGCTGATTAAATATAAGATGGGCTCTACACGCGAGGTGAGTTATTAAATTAGAATATCATGTTGACTATATAAAAACTAGTAGCTAACTTGCACATTGCGCGAATTTTAATGTAAAAATTTTTTACAAAATAATTAAGATCAATTTCATCTTATTTTTACTTTAGACATAAGAATCTCAAATAAATAATTTTACATTAATATTATTTAAATTATTTTATATTTTATATTATTTAATTTAAAAAATAATTAGCTTTTTATTTGTTTGAGAATATTTTTTTCATTGTATATATTTTATTTCTTTTATATATTTTTCTTTTTAAGTAGCTATTTTCTTAGTTTTTAATTAATATAATATAATAATAGTATAGAGTTATTAGTCACTTATTTATCAAAATATTGATTTAATAAAAGATAAACGTTCATTATAAATAACTTTTACAGTGACTTTGATAAATGATAAATATTCATGATCAATAATTTTAAAATCAAAATTATATAGATACATAATTTTTTTTTATTTTCTATCAAGAATATTTAGATCAATTGATACTTATTCATATTTTTCTCAATTAATAAAATTTGACTTATTATTTCTTTAATCAATCCTATTAAAATTTTTTGTTAATATATATCTTTAGTATTTTTTTTACCAATTTAAAAATTCACCTTATATATCCACTTTTTTTTATATATATTATATACATACATTATATAGAAATATTCTACAAATAAAAAAATTCCAAACTACATTTTAATGATTTTGATTTTTCATTCTTAAGTCAATCGATTGTGAATTTATATTTTTTGTGAATTTTTCTCTTATCATTTTTTATTATTTTTATTCTTGAAGGGATTTTAATAATTATTTTCAATCAATAATTACTAAAAATTTAATAATTAAATTTTTTATTTTATTAAATTTTATTTTATACTTCTTGTAACTCCCTAAATTTATGGTCCTTTTTATCCCATTAGTTATACTCTTTCTCGAATCATGAAGTCTAGCAAACCAAAACTCTATCAGACTCTATCAACATATCTCTTGTATAAATTGGTGAGTGAAATAATAAGTAATACTTAGTGAGGAGATAAACAACAATATAGAAGTTGTTACGAAATATATATAAATCCAACTTTTAATCAAATATTTTACTAAAAATAAAAATATCGATAAACTGTATAAGTAGCAATAATAAATTTCAAAATTCCTTCAAGATAATATACTATTCAATATCTTTCAAAATTTCAAAGTAATTATAAAATAATTATCTGACTAGATAAATAATAATTTATAAAACTATATCATTTTCTAATACTCAATCTTTCATATCCAAAACAAAGTAATTAAAATCCTCATTAACTATAAAATCAATAAAATACACTAACAAAATCATATACGTACTCAACTATGCAATCTATCAATCCTAGCAAGCAATGGACACAAAGACGTCTACTTGCAGCATAGAGCGTGAATCGCAGTCATATGTGCGCAAACACAATGCTTTCAATGGGCAACCACCCAGTGTACGCTCCAAGAGGTTGTGTATACTGACTGCTAATCAAACATGATTGTACATGTTTGTGTATCCCTCACGTCCAAGATATGATCACATAAACAATATAACTGAGTGCATACTCATTTATCCAACTATAACATTACTTATCTCGTAAAATTAAATGCAAATTAACCTTCTAACTCAAAATTATAATACAACATACTTTCATCAATAAATCCAAAATATCCATATCGTTTTCAATTCCAATAGAATATAATTTCATTTCAAATTTTCACATTTAAAGAATTATTCTAAGAGAAAATGAATTCCAAAATCATACATAAAAAAAAAAATAATAAAATTTTACTATATAGTAAATTTATCTAATCTCTAAAATTTAAAAATAAAAACAACCAGTTTGCAAATAGATCTAGAAGATAATCATTTAATTGAAATCAATCCAAAACATACTTATTCACTTACTCAAATTTAATATTAAAATAATTATTTCGTAAAACAGTTCTAAAAAATGACCTTTAAATTTAAATTCAATTATCTATATATATATATATATATATATATATATATATATATATATATATATATATATATATATTTAAAAAAAAAAAAGATATTTTAAAGTTATCCACTCACTTGGAATGCATGATTAAAGCTGACTATCTTCCACTCAGATCACTAATTCCATTCCCAAACAAATTCTTCATTCATTAATCCTATAATCATATATAAACATAATTTAGAAATCACTTCTATCTAATTCCTTATAATTCTTATCTAATTTTAATCTCATTTCTAATAATTCTATTCATTCATCCTCCTATTTAAATAAATTAATTCTATCAAAAATTCGTTAGAATCTCCCCTATAAATTGAACTATTTTTCCTTGTAAAATGAGTCTAACTTATACAAGAAATCACAACACACAATGCTTATCCGAGATCTCCAATCATTCAATATATTTCTCGCTTCATTAATCTTAATTCTCACACTCGTTAATTAATCACCATCATCATATATCTATCTAGTCCATTTTCATGTCATCAAATGTCAAATAAACATTAATTTCATGATTTTAGACCTCACATAACATTCATCAAATAATAACTAAAAATTCATAAAAATCTCATTGGAATATCCATAATTCATGAAAATTATACTAACGAGACAAGGACGAATAAGAGCATATTTTTGTCTCAATTTGCCTCCTAGACCTCATTGGAATTGCCACCCATGGTTGTCGGAGTTCGTCGCTAGTGACTGCTAGAGAAACAGTCAAACCATCTTGTAGATCATTTTCCTAGGAGTTCATAGAAACTTACTATGTCGTCATATGAGCTACCATTTTGTTTGAAATTGCTCAAAAATTAAGTTTTGACAGAAACTTTGACCAGACGCTGTGTCGCCGCCTAACCTCCGTACTAGAAGAATCATATATCATGAAAAACTTGTGAAGAGAGTTTTCCATAACAACTTGAATCACTTCAAGCTACGATTGAGGAGTTATTGCTTTTTTGAAAAATTTGCCCTTGCTCTCCATTTTGTGTCGATTTATGCCATTTTTGCCACCGATTTTAGCAGTTCTCGAGCTAGAGAATGGTCGTTGATCATAGGAGAGGTTGCTGGTGATAGTGGTTGGTCTTCTCTTCCTCTCTTTCTCCCTCTTTTCCTTCTTTCTCTCTGTGTCTCTCTCTCCTTTTTTTATTTTTTTTTCTTATTTTCCTAATTTTCTCCCTTGGTTAGGTGGAGATTTATGGTGTGATTGGTCCCATATGGACCAATCACAACCATAAATTTTTTTTTTCATATATATATATATATATATTATAAATACATAAATAAATATAATTAAAAACTCTAAAAAATAATTCAAACTATATTTGTACATGAACTACAACAATTTTCTTCATGAACACTATTTTTAATACTTGATTTCTAATTTAAAATACTTTATTATTAACTCTACTTAAATAAAATCATAGTACAAATAAATGATACAAAATTTAATATATTTAAATTCACTTAAAATGTTTATAATAGTAATTATCATTATTATTACAATTATAAAATTTTCATATATATATATATATTATTAAATTTCAAACTTAGAAATAAAATATAATATCATAATCACATGTACTTAAATAAATTTAAAATCTACTTTAAAAATTGTAATCTTCTTAAACTTAAATTGACTACAACACTAATTATATTAGATGTATCTCAAATCATTTTTTCTTAATAAATTTTTTCTTATCTAAATACTCAATTTAAATCTGAAATTTAAATAACTCACAATAAAATATATTTTAACAAGTATAACTTTAAGAAAAATATAAATTATGAAATTTGTGGTGTTACACTTCTAATGAAATTTATCTATATTTAAATTAAATTTAAATAAATTATATCAATAAAGTTTTATATGTATAGGAGTGAAAATATTTTAAAGTTATATAAAGAAATAACTAAATAAGAAAAGTGTCATATATTAATTTGTAAATAATAATTTATCATTGCCTCAACTCTATTAAATATAATAAATTTCATCTAATTGATTTTTTAAATTACATTTAGAAAAATATTTATATAATCTTTTTAAAGTAAATGCTTTTAAAAAATTATGTCTTTTATATTAAATATAAATTAAAAATTAATACAAATTAAATATGTCATAATTGATCTAATAATAAATATAGAAATCAAATATTTTACAATTACTTTAATATTAGTTTTTCATTCATTGATGATAAAAAAATCAAATTTCTAAAAAATTAGAAAATGGACGATATGTCAAATAAAGAGCCTTTCAAAATAGTGATGTGCCAAACAAAGAGAATTGATTTTTTTTTTAATATTCTCTCTCTCTTTAAATAAATAAATAAATAAATAAATAAATAAATAAATAAATATATATATATATAGACATCACTATAAGAAATCCATTTTTTTGATAATTTTTTATGGTTATTAATAATATTATCATAAATTAGAAATAATATGTGACAATAATTTTCAGTAAGTTACAGTAGTAATAAATTTATTTTTTCGTCTTATGATTACATGACTATATTATGCACTTGTTACAAAAAATTAAAATTGTTATTCATGACAAATTTAATATGATAAAAAATAATTATGTCATGAATTATAAATGATATGTGATAAGAATTTTCAACTAGTCACTATAGTAATAATTTTTTTTTTATGTTATGATTATACGACAAATATTATACAGTTGTCAAAAAAATTTAAAATTTTTTGTAACAACTTTGAAAAATTAGGTCATAAATTTAAATAATAAAAATAAAAAATGATGGTTTTTTAACTATTATTTTTCTTTTGTATATAAGTTTTTACAATAACTTTTAATTGTCATATAAAAGATGCTTTTAGGTTACAAATCAAAATTGTCACATATATTTTAATTATTTCGTTAAATCATATATTTTTAACACTTTCATAGGAAAAATTATCACTATACTACTGATTTATAGTGATAATTGTGCATTATAATTTAAATTTGAATTAAACGTTTAAAATTATTTTTCTTTTATTTTATTTCCCATCATAATATTTCCTCTTTATCACTTCATTTTATCTTTATGAAATATGAATTCTAGTTTAATTATCATTCAACTAAGAATTCTAGTTTACTTAGAGATCAACATCAATAAACTATTTTAACGACAATTATATGGATTCACAAGTTATTTGAAGCTTTTTTTTTTTTTTTTCATTCTTGAAAGGTGCATTTGTCAATTCTTTTTGTTTTTTTTTTCTTAAATGAAATAATTCTATTCATAGTAATCATACATAGTAAATCTTCAAAATATATAAAAACAAAATATTTAAAACTAATGAACGAATAGTGAGCTAGGGAATTGTGAACAGAATTGGAATTTATGGCTAGACCAAAATAATATGGTTCCTCAAGCAGGTTTGGGTTCAAATCCGACCTGAGAAAGTATATTCTTCCTTTGTTTCATCTTCTATGTCCCCATCTCTACGCATCAAAGAGCTACCTCCCATCCTCATCCCCTTCCTTGATTTGCAACCTTCCCCTCTTTGTACTTCTTTGGGTGACCATTCACAATCTTGAATGTACGTTCCTTCATATTGTAGCATGGTTGTGCACTGGTTAGTATCCATTGATAATAACCACTCCATAGCCATTCTAGAATAAATCAAACTTTCTTTTGTTTGTCTTGAACTCACCCACCAAGTTTTGTGTTTATTTTGGTGCAATAACCCAATTAAAGAGTGAATATGGAGATAGAATCTATACTCACACCCCAGACCACTTGAGCTAGACAGCGTTCCAACCCCAACCGATGGAAAATGAATCTGTAACATTCCTTAATCATGTTCCAATTGAAAAGTCTATCATTACATGTCTTTGATTCCCTACCTTCTTTCACCTTTCTTTGGAGCTCTAAGAGTCCCATGTCGAAATCAATAGTGGCTCCCAATGGAGCAATACTTATCCGCGGGGACTAATCATGAAGGCATGTCAAAGCATGGATGAAGGAAATAATAGGTAATCAAATTCTATTTCTTCTCTGTATTTCTTAGCTCTGGCATAGCTTAGCTTTTAGGATAGATCTTCCTCCCCTTTTATGACCTTAGGCCCAATAATCTCATTTAGAAGCCCAACCCAGCTAGGCAATCCTTCCTCTCTAGTGCGTTAAGTATGAGCAGTGATAGTGAATATGGAGATTAAGCAATAAATGGAGAGTAAACAATCAAGTCTCTTAGTGAGTATTGTAATCTAGATAGGCGGTCTAGTGGGAGATAAAATCCCACCTTTGTGAGGTGGTTGAGCGAGGTAGTAGGATTCGACTAGCTAGAGCGTGATGAAGGCATTCTTTAGTCATGGTGTCAGCATTCATGAAATCGAAAATGCAGCGTGTCTCGTGAGTGATCAGTGATTGGATTGAGCTTTGGCTTTCACTAATAGAATGAAACTGTCAACTCTAGTTGCTTGTGCTTATGTACATCCTTTGCAAATATTTTCTTTCCTCTAATTTACATTTTTTTGTTTAGGAAGTTCACTATTACAATTAATCACACTAAGGAGAATTTGTCGGACATCAGTTACTTCAGCAGATTTGTACCCTAAACTCAAGTCAGTGCTATTAATATTGATTTCTCTTTGTAATTTGTTAAAGTATCGTATTTTTAGTATTAAGAAATATACACTGTTGTTTATTCTGATCATTAATAATTATTGTATTATTCGTTGAAGTTTAATTTCATAACTTTTCTATTATTGAGATAGTTGTTAGATAAGATACGATTAATTTGACATGCAATTCCTGTGGTTTATGGAGTTGGGAGCCCTACATTGTTTTATTGTTTGATAAACTTAGGATCTGGCATCTTTAGATGGTTTAGAGAGGGTATATTTGCTATTTATTATCTTTTGGGAAGATTTTATGAAATCAATAACCAATCAAGATATTAATTTAGTTTATATGTAATTGGAGCCTATGTACGAAGTAATTTACTTAACAATAAATTACCTAGCATCTATTGTCTACTATCTTATGTTCACATATTTCAAAAATTAGTTCAACTATAAAAAGATATTACATTCAGTACAGAATAGGATTTTTTTGTCAAGGAAACCATAAAATTCTTTTAGATATACTGTGAAAAGTATAAGAAATTATCCGTGAAATGTCTCAGAATGTTCGTGTCGTCAAAGATTGTAAAACAGTTTACATCCAGGTGAATCATAAATGATAAATCGCAGCATTACTCACCAATATGTTCCAGCTCCTTGGGATGTAAGTTCCATACCCTAGGAACCAACATCATGCTCACCATCTTACTCAGACAAAAATAAGTAACTTTAGCGATACCAAATTCATCAAACAAAGCATTCCTAATCTTCAAATCATAATGGATAATTTTTTCTTCTCTTTAATTCAAGTATATAAGGCCTTGAAATATCTGTATAATAATGATCCAGGCTTCTCTTATGGTCAATATAGGTGTTGCTTTAAGAACAGCATAAAGATCTTCTCCTGAGAAGGGAAGAAGTAAAATGAAGAAATAAAAAATTGATATTCAATGCATTCATAAAGGTCAAACTTAGAAATCTTCACTGATGTGTCTAAACAAAAACATTGGCTGCTGAAAATTATGTTCAAGGGAATACTATACCACTACATTACTCTAAGACAGTGCAGAAACTATTCTGGTTAATCTAAAAAATGCCCCACAATTGAATGATGTATTATGCACCAATGTCTTGTGAATATTCTCATATCGCGTGCCTTATGTAACTTTTCTTCTTATCCTCGTTCCACTGATCATTCAGACCATGAAGCTTACATGCAACATTTCTATGCTCCACAAAATCATAAGCCTTCTGGAAATTTCTTCCTTCAAATAATTGCAAAAACATATGTTTTTACAATTTCCAATAATGTCAAAAGAATGACCAATAGAATTTCGCTAATGCAATAAGGAGCCTTAGTTAAAATAGGTTTTCTTAATATCTCAATCATCAAAAGAGCTATTGATTTGCAGAGGTCTGACCTTGTAAACCTCACTAAATATTCCTTTTCCGGTAAGGTTTAGAAGTGCATATTGGTGATTCAAAAGTTGAAAATTATTAAAATAAGAACCATCCTCAAAATTTAGAATGCTTATCAACAATGTCCAGACACATAATGCTTTAGACAATGGCTAGCTAAAAAATTCTTGATAATAACTAATCTTGAGAACCAGCTATCATTGAGGTTGGTAAAATAAATATACCAATGGAAATAAATCCTATGATAAGAAAGCTCAATTTTCAACTCATTGATCAAGAAGTTCCAAATGGTACTTTGACACAATTTTAGCAATAATAGAGTTAATTAAAATGATACAATGCACTAGTGGTTGTAATTCTAAATGTTTTGTATGCCTTTAATCCTAAAAATTTCACCTACTAAATGACTTGAGCCTGTATGTTAGGAAAAGCAGTCTAAATAGGATTTTAATGAGGTTGGTAGCAATTGTGGATAGCTTAAAGTATGGGGTAAAGCCACAAAGCCTCCATACAATAAACTGTTCAACATGCCTCCTTGTATTGTCAAAATCTTGTCTAATTCTAGTCTTTAGGCATATATGTACTTCTAATCATGGTCTTGTCTTGTTATCCGTTTTTGCGTTCACTAGGTCAGGTAGGTGTTCCCTAAATTACAAATTGGTAGGTATTCCCAAACTTTTCATGGACTTTTCTGGTTGTTTGATCACAGCTAGGTCTAAGGTTCTCTAGGGTCGTTTCAATCCCAAGGAAGTAGAAGCCATGAGCATTAGGAAGGCCTTGAAGGAGGTTTGTACGGACTGTTGTGTGCTTAAATCTGATACACTTCAGGTGGTGCAGGACCTTCTTTGTTTAGATAATGTCTCACTTGCTAATCTTGTAATAAAAGACCGTATCAATTTATCAAAGTACTTTGTTCAAGTGCAAAGTGGATTTATTTATGAGTTTACAAATGCAGCAACACATGCACGTGCTAGAGCTTCCTCTTCTGTGTCTAAGTTGGTGGAATGGGCTTTAGCCCCTGATTTTCTTGCTTCTATCATTGCTTAAGAGAGCCTATACTAATAGTTTAAAGTTTCTCAAAAAAAAAAAAAAAAAAAAAAATTATGCATTCAAGAAGCTATAATGTTTCTCATTTTAAGTTGATTTTCCATTAAATTAAATACTCCCAACTCATGATGTTGGCCTATATGAAAGTAATTTTCAATGTTTTGGCATGCATGTATATTTTCAAAGGTATCCCAACATTTGCGTACATATGTTTTTCTTGCAAAGTTGCCTACGAATCCCACCTTATAGGAATAGAAAATAAAAAATGAAGGTCCATAATTTGTATAGCTATGGAAGTTCTAATCTAAAATAGGGACCAAGACTAATTTCTCCTTAACGCCCAACTGAAAATGAGTATTGGAATATAACTTAACTGATAGTAATGAAATAAGATTTTTATGCAATGAGCCTCTTTTGTTCTGTAGATGATTTTCTTCCCTGCCAAAGAGTAAAAATACTTTCTAAAACAAATTCTAAGACTATATATATATATGGAAAATTCAATTTATTATATTAAGGATAAAAAGATGAAAATAGTGTTCAGATTACTTTGAAAGTAAATTTCTAATTAGATTTCTCAAATATTGCTATTCCACTTTAAACATTCACTAGCAAATGATAATGGACTTTTAGAAAGAAAGACATGTTCTAAATATTTGAACAAACAAAGTCTTAAGAGGAGGCATTGCATTACCCCTTTATCAACCAAATCCTTATCAAGTTTTCTGTTGGATGTGGTTTCCTCATCAGACTTTGATAAGAACATAATAAATTGTCAAAATATCATCAGAAATTGATCAAAAAAAAAAAAAAAAAAAAAATCTCCAAATTCCAGCCTACAATGGAAGAGGTAAGAATGTCAACAAATCAAGAGACCTCTTACTTTCCAAGACCACTTTTCTTCAATTGTTATCTTCTATCATACTGGCCAAGTCAATTGGAATTGCATCATAGTAATAAATAATTCAGGCTACAAAAAATTTACGTCCAAAATAAAAAATTGTTACTACACTAAGTAAAATGGTAGAAATTTTTTTACATACATGAGTCAAAATCTTCAAAATTGCCTCACAGATATTTTTATTGGGCAAGCTTCCATTTGGAAGAGGTTCAAGCCAATTTTTAATAGAGGTAGTGCTCCATGATCAATGAATACTTATTGGAGCTACTACTTGCACCAGTAATCAACACAATGACTTCTCATTTAATTCATACCACTTAAACCAAAATCATGATTGTGATAGTTTTGCGAGCATAACCAGGTTTAATATCTTGATATCAAGAGTATCGTCTAATTTAACAATTCCATTAGTGCCATCCACACTAATTAACTTGCCTGTGGCACCTTAATGAGCACTGCTTAAGATCTTAACCTTATCTGATTTCCTTGGTGATATTATCACCATTTCATTTGGAGAGACTGTAATAATTTCCCCATTGCCATTTGTCCCAAGGAGTACTCTATAGGCACCATCTTGGATTGGAACACCAGTAATGTTATTAATGTATTGCTTATCAACTTTTAATAACTCTTTAATTAGAAAAATATGTTTGCCATGTATGCTTTCTAAAGCCTCAAAATCTGTATAAATATATGAATACATGTATAAAGTTAGGTGAATGCAATGTTTTCAAAAATCTTTAGAAGGAAATGCCAGAAGCACTTACTTGACACTAATAATAGATTCATCTTTGGGCCTATGAACGCAATGCAAAGGAATTTAACTTGAATATTTGCTAAAGAATTTTGAACTTGATGTTCCAGAAGAGGGAGTGGAACCATTTATTTGTTTCATGTAGCACAATAAAGTCCCTTTTCCTTAATATTATCACATGAATACTATGATTTAACTTGAATGTCTAGTTACAGTATAAAGGAACTTGCTTCTAATGTACTATGCATTAGCCTAACAATTTTTGGTTAAAACATGGAAACAACATTACTAAAATCATTATCAGTAAGCTAACTAAAAGGTTCAACATGACACTTTGAGTAACAGTAAAAGCTGAAGAGTGTAAATTAAACCTATAATAAGAGACATGGCTTCAAAACCACCGGTTCTATATGTCATTAGCTACCTTTCACAAGTGCTAAGAAGATAGGAGAATGTTTATCTTAGTGTCATCGAATGCTAATCATCTAAGGAAATGAGGGAAATTTGATTTATCTATGAGGAAATTGAAGAAAATGTTTGAAATAAGATTAGTTGCTCGGTTGCCATAGAAACCTATAGTGCTGTCTCCTTTATCTATTATATTACCTTGTTTAGGTTTTCTATTATCATCATTTCTGGGGTTGAAGTCACAAACATATTCTTTTTAAATAGGTAATAATTTTATATAAACCATTTTACTATTTTTTCTTATTTATTCATGTTTATTTGTATGGGGTTAAGTAACATCTTGGAAGAATGACCATGGAGAGTAGTTGCTTTTTGGCAGTAGTGAGGTGCTATAGAATAATCTGATTATTTTGATGTTTCATAATTATATAAATGTTTCATAATTATGGATGTCAATGAAATTCTTATACCTTTTTTGTAATATATCCCATACACTACATGTGTCTAAGAGTAATATCTAGTTATGGAATTAATAAATCTAATATGTGTAGCATGCATATTGTGCATGCATTTGGGATTGGATAGCAACCTTTATTGTAAGGACATAGACACAAGACATGTTTATGAAAGGAATGGATAATTTGACATGAATATTCTTACGAAAAATAACAAATTATGTGCATTATGTGCCATGTTAAAAAAGTGTCTGGCACTTAATGATAAGGACATTTCTACAAATTAGAGAATTGGTTCCTCATTGCGTGTTATTTCAATTCTATTATACTTTGATTAATGGAATTTTGTGCTAATGTAGATAATATCTTCTTTCATTTTTTCAAAATTATGATTCTTTTCTCCTAATTATCTTGACCTAAAACCCTTTAAGAGATTCAAATAATCAATTCTTAGAACCAATATATAATTTAACCACCTACAGGATTGCGCAATCTGATCTTGACCTGTAATTCTTTAAATGGTGTTGTAATTAGTAAGATGATTTAGGCAATTAATTCCTATAACTAATGTGCAATTGAACCACTCATAGGATCACACAATCTGATTCTAAATTGCATAGGATCACACTCTATCTAATTCTAAAATACAGTTCAACAAGTGGTCTTAAATCCTAGTCATGATGATATGAATTGTCTTTTTTCATTTTTCTAATTGGTTTTACTCTTTTAGTTTGTGTTCTTCACTTGAGAGGATGGAGAATTTTTGTTTTCTTATGAGGAAACACCTTGAGTATGATATTGGAGCTATTGGTTATGAATACATTGTCTGATATTGGAGCTAAATAAGAAGCAAGCATCGCATGAGAAGCACATTTTGAGCCACACACTATCTCAACGACTAAATTTTGAGCCACATAATGAGAAAGCGTTGTATGTTTGTGAATTCTGCAACTGGCAAGTAAAGCACCCTAGACAACATCATTAAGTTTCATGGGCACAGTTTCTGTGTAAAACACTCCATAAAATAATCTACTATTAAGAAAAAATAATATAAAATCCAATTGCATGCTTATATAATAATGTGATATATTTTGTTAAATGAAATATTTATAAAAAATAAATAAATAACAATTAGGTGTGTTTTTAAATAGTGATAAGGTTAATAGATAAAGCTACTTTTAAAAAATAATAGATAAAAAATGATGTTTTGAAAATTGGAAAAATAAAAAAGATATCTCCCTTTGCTTTCAATTCTTATATTTCATAATATTAAATGAGTCTTCCTACTTGTCTTCCCCTATATATAAATAAGAAATGGAATCCCATTTCTACTATTGCCATCTTCAGTGAAAGAATTTCAATAAAGTCTTGTAATGAAGATTTGAATAGTAGTCACAGTCGAATGCCTTACTTGTCCTTGTTTATTATTGTTTGCTAGTTGAAATACCTCGCTAGGCATCCCTACAACTGTGCTCCCTAAGATTAGCAACACTTTTAGGTCTTGTTAGCTTAGGGCATGGTAAGGAGAGTAAGTAAGACTAGAGGAAAGACGAGATGCCAAATAAGTCTTATTATAAGGTATTCTTCAACATTGAGAGAATATTATGATTGAATTATGCTAACAACTCTAATAGCTTCTTAGCAATTAGTTACTGGCTATAAGCGTTTTGGCTTAGATAGAAGGAAGAAAGCCTTGCTTTCGTTAAATATGAGTTAAAGTGAAAGGCTAGCTTAAGTGCGAAAGACTAACCCAACAAATCTAGGAGATGGGAAATGGGAATTGCTTGACTTTGGGAGTTGAGCTCTTGCCACTTGTTCTTCATAAGATTGAGGGTTGCTTAACATCTATTTTAGTTGATTCCTATGGTTTAGAATGGGTAGGGTAGAAGGTTTAGGATCATAAACTAAATTTGGATAAGAAGATTAGACTAAAAGGTCTATTGTAAGGCTAAAAACTTGGTTCTTAGGGGTCTATCATAAATGAGGACTCCTTCCTTTGAGTCACGAGCATGAG
Organism: Omphalea diandra; assembly: GCA_949677035.1. Taxonomy (NCBI): domain Eukaryota; kingdom Viridiplantae; phylum Streptophyta; class Magnoliopsida; order Malpighiales; family Euphorbiaceae; genus Omphalea; species Omphalea diandra. The sequence continues at coordinate 18,805 of CATIWR010082115.1, forward strand.
GAGTTTAAATTTGATGAAATGGTGATGATTTTGATGATATAATGATGTCCAATTATGATATAATATGCATTTAAAATAATGAAAAAGAGATATGAAGATCATGGATGCTAAATCACAATGAGGAAGTAAGTGTAACATAAGATATAGAAGTAAACATATGTAAAAAATGATGATTAATGAACAAGAATGAATAATGGAATTAGAGGTTTAATAATGAAGAATGTGTCAATATTATATTTGGAAGAAAGTTATGTTAAAGTACATGTTAAAAAGAAATGAGGAAAGTTGATAAAAGCTAAGGTATAAGCTAAGTTAGGTGTATGATCTCCGATGGCTACTAAGTTATGTAAGTGTGCTAAATGAGTGATTAAATTAAATTGTAATGAAGTGTTTTAGATGTATTTTAGATGCCTAATGTTGGTATTTGAAGTATCTTAAAGGGAGGAAGGAAGAGTTGGATAGTTGCATAGCTGCCCTATCTTGATGTCGTTACCTATGTTTGCTTAATGTGTGCTTAATATGTGTGCTTATGCATATTTGAATGACATTATAATAATGTGTTTTAGATAAGTTTTGAATGTCTAGAGTTGCTATTTAAAGTTTCTTAAAGGAAGGAATGAAGGAAGAGTTGGAAACAAAGCTTCCATAAGTTGTATGCTTGTTTTCATAAGTTATATGCTTTAAAAGATATACTTTGGTGGACTTTAGAAAGCAATTTGGCTACCCATTTTAATTAGGAATTAATTATTAAATATCAAGAAAAATATTAAAGCAAAAAATGCATGACAAATAGGAAAAATTTTTGGTAATCAAACCTTAGTTGATAGTATAAAGTGCTTAATTTTGTTAAACAAGTTAACACATCTAAAATAGTCATTTTGCACCCTCCTAACTGCCTCATCACCTTGTCCCCTTTTTTTCCATGATCAAGCATCATAATTATTCAATTTTTACTTGTCCCAAACTTACCCAAACCCTCCCTAAACATTTTCTCCAAATCAAGTTAATTGAATCAAATTTGTTCATCCGTCTTCTCCCAACTTTCAAGCAAGTTGACGATTTTCTCCTACCTATTTCAAGTAAGTTATTACCCACCATATTTATTATATATTTATTATATGTTTGAATAAGTGTGTTTATGGTGTTTTTGAACTTTGTGGTGATGGAAGAGATGAAGTTTGGTGTTAGTATGGCATGAAGGTGATGTTGTGTTCAAAAGGAGTTTTAGATGTACTTGAAGAGCATGACTTGTTTCTCTTAGTTATTGATGTTTGATGGTTTATTACATGATAATTATTATTCTAATATTCATATTTGAGAAGGAAATTGACCTTAGTGTTTTACACCTTAATTAAACTAAAGGCAATATTGATGTAGTATATAATTGAAGCTTTGAAAGAAGATTATGCATATGGATTTATATAATTAAAGCTTTGAAAAAAGATTATGCATATGGATTTATTACATGAATTCTTGATTATTATTGACTTCTTAAATGTTAATTAGAATAATAATCTTTATGTTTAAGATGAGAATTAAAGCTTGAATGATGTTTATCCCTTAGTTTAGATTGGGGGGAAATATCGGTGTTTTAATAAGCTTATGATTGTTTCTTATGCAAATGAGTTTTAATTACAATGATAATTGATATTGTTTGAGTTCCTACATGTTATTTGAGTTCTTAAATGTTGTAAAGCATTATAAACCTAAGGTTTAAAGTTGTGTTCAAATGTTGAAGGATGTCTTACATCCTATTGGGGTGGAGTTAAGTATGATGTCTTAATGAATAAAGGGATGCGTTATAATGAGAAATGAGTATATTGATGAATTTAAAAGGATAAAATGATTATAAAATAAGTTAAGAATTATAATTATGGATTATTACATGATTTAATGGTCATGTCAATGTCAATATTATGAATGAGATAAAAGGAAAATGATGATAATGAGCTAAATATGATGGATGACAGTTATGTTATAAGTTAGAGATAATGAAAGTTATGTTTGTTTGCTTGATTGATGTTTAGTGAAACAACATTTTTCATTTACAAATCATGACATTGATGTCCAAATGTACATTTGTACATAGGTTGATTCATCATACATACACAATTCAACATGTATTTAATGTGCATATATGTTAACTAATGTTTAAGGCTAATGACCATAAATTGGTTCCTATCTAGATATATGTACATGACATAAGCAGAGAGAGAGTTGAAATTCACCTGACGACCTGTGGTCCATATGTCTCCATGCAAAACTCTATGCTACAAAGTATCCAAAACCTATGCTTCAGTATTTGAAAAACATAATTGTGATTTGGTGAGTTGCGACTCAATGAATAAAAATAATAATCAGATTCTTATAGCATAATTAATAATCAAATATCATCAACATAGTTGTTAAAGTTGCGCCTGAGGCGTAAAGAGCACCAAACATTAGCCTTTGTGCCTTAGAAAGCCAAAGGAGGGTGATGTCACAAAGTCTTTCGCCTTGGTGCACCTTGAGCCTCAGGCAAGGCACCTTAAAGGCACATCTTTGTGATAATCTGTGCATATATATATATATATATATATTGATGTTTGAGCAAATTACCATATAAACACACAAGCAGTATACAACTATGACTATGAACAACAACAACAAACTAAAAAGCCTTTCCACAAGCATTATACCGATATGACTATGGCAAACGACGACATCAACACCAGCCAAAATGCCACTGTCCTCTTTGCTTCATGCTCATGTTAGCTCCACAATCCTCTTAGTATACTACTCATAGAGGATATGGCTCAGAATATTTTAGACTAGAGATATCAGGAGAGTGAAAACAGTAATCATGTTGGCCTTGGGCTAGAGAGAATTAGTAACTCATGATTTTTTCAAAGAAGAGTTTTATTTCCAAACTGGTTCTACCTTATAACAAGAGATATTCCTCCTTATATAGAGAGGGAAAAGATAAGATCGAATCTAAGTCGATCTGTAAAACATACGTAAAATACAAAGACTTACATTCTTAAAGTAAAAATAGGGAGCACCTTTACTTTGGAGTAAAATAATTTAAACCACTCAGGCACACCTTTTTACAAAGACAAAAGAAGACAAGACAATACAACTTTATTACTTTTTTATCGGCTCGTGAGATTCATATTTTCATAGTCTTCCTCTCTTCGGTAGGCTTCAATTCTTTCTACCTCATCTTCATCATGGTGGTATTTCATATAATAATCATAGGTCTCATAAGGATCCTGCGAGTCCAGTTTAGGGATATATTTTCTCCAGTCAAGTCATCCCTGAGGCAAGAGTAATTAGGGAGATGCCCCCATTCACTACTGGCATCCTTAAGACTTTGCTGATAACCAGTAGGTAAGACATCCCACAGAGCATCCTCAACTAAGGTTGGCCATGTTCTTTAGGAACTATTCGGTTATGTCCACACATATATCTTTGAAATTCCCTGAACTCTTCATAGTGGTCAAGGGCATCAGTCCATAAGGAAAATTGTTATTCCTTATAAATGTAGAAACAGACCATTAGTCTAGGTGTAGTTCCTGATGGGCCTACAAAACAAGGCTTGTGGAATGTGTACACAATCCTTTTCTGTAAAGCTGTTTGAGGCTCACAGTGTTGGAACCTTGACTTGAGGGAGTCGATCCACTGAGACATGGGTTGGAACCATTTCATGAATGTTATGAGATATGGATTATACCTAGTACCCTTCTGTAGATCAATTAGATAGGACTGTAAATGATAAAGACATATTTTTATAGCAATGGTATATAAATGACAGAAGTACCACATGAATATGATCCTTAGGCCAATTCCATCTACCATGATTGGCCGTTGTGAAGTCCATAAAGGTGTATACCTTAAGAAAAGGGTACAGAGTATGAAATTCTAAGATTTCCATAAAGATTGGCCTACATGTTCTAAGGAGAGCACTCTAATAATTGAGAAACCAGGCTCTGATATCATATTGAAAGCCGAGGGTTCTTACACAACCATGGAAACTTCTACTTCTACAGCAGACGTAGCTTCCTTCTTAGCCTCAACTTCTTAAACCACACCTATAACACCCTTGACTGTTACTATTCCACCACCACCAAACTTTAGATGATCCAATTCTTCCAAAATAGACTACGTTTATAAGTTTAGTTATATCCCAGACAGTCAAAAGATACAAGACACTAACCTTTCCTTTCTTAATCCCTATGATGCATTCCAAAAAAACAAAAATACTTGGACTAGATCTATCAGATCCCTTATCAGATAGTCTCCAAAGTCTATTAAGGAATATGTTCAGTCCTCAAGCTTTGATCAGTGCCCTATTCAGGCTTCTAGATAAGAACAATTCATCACCTTGGAGATATCTCCGGAATTCATCCAGCAATAGATAGTTCAGGGTTATGCTCATCTTCACTTCGAAGCAATCAAAATAGTTGTTAGCTACCATGGATAGCTCTATTGACAACATATACATACAATATCAACATGTTGTTATTGGTATAGTAGAGACATCATTGAATGCGAGATCAATGATGTTCACCTTCTATCCTAACTTCAATCTATCTCTATGAGATCTTCACATCCTAAATGCTATCAAAGTCTAAATTCAGATAAGTGGAGCACCTCAAGTCTCTTCTGCTACTGCAGCAACACTCCACTATCAGATGATCTATCGAATACAAAACCATGTGATAGATTTTTCTCTGCCACATGAGAATGATGCCTTGCTTATCATGGCAAACACTCAATGCCCCTATTTGCATCCATATCCCTGGATAAATCACTAGGGATGAGTTGATCAAACTCTTACCAGAAAAATGGGTCACCAATTATGATAAGATGCATCAGAGTACCCAATTGGTTCAATCAACCGAACCTGTTTACTACAGACGTGCTGATGGAATTATGGAAATAAGGTTTAAAAGAAGACTACCTTTGGGAGCAGGAACAGTCTTCACGACTCAATTTATGATGACCCTATATGAGCTAGAAAAGGATATGCCAATCGTTTATTTTTAGAACGATGGCAGGCTTGTCTATCCTTTTAAACGTGATGGTTATTATTTCTTTGACAAGTGTAACTGCGATGATTGCCTATATGATTGGAAAGATGAAGAAGATGAAAAGAAGAGGAAAAAGAAGGGAAAATGTTCGGAGAAAGAGCTGAGAAGGAGATACAAAGAAGGAGATCCTTCAGTAGGATTATTGGGTGAGCCTTCAGGCAAATATGACAACGTTGTCAAGTATGGTCCATACCCTATCAATCCAAAACCTCAATCTACCACATAGCTTTCTCCTCCTCACAAACCACCACCTAAACCTCCTTCCCTTCCTTATTACAATCAGTCCTCAAAACACATCCAATCAGAAAAACCTTTGCACCAAACATAAGTCTGCATGTATTAGTCTTTATTTACTAAGGAAGATTTTCCTCCTTTACATGATTAGGCTAACCTAAACACACAAATAAGGAACATGTCTCACATTAGAAATCCTACAGGAGCAGATTCAAAGGGATAGTCAATAGGAATCACCCAGATAAAAGTAGTACTGACCTGACAATCTAGTAATGTGCAGGCACAAAATTGTATCCTTAAAAACATAGTGTCTAAAGTGGAGAGAGTATCTCTGCAAGTTCAAAAAGTAGAGGAGCGACTCACGGAGCATCAAAAGGATATGTACGAGTTAATGATATGGTTACAGGCACAAATGGAGGAGAAACATAAAGAAGTTATGAGCCTTGTGGATCAGAGGGCTCAAGCAAAAGAAATAAGGAGAAAGGCGGCTGAAATCCAGCGATTGAAAGACTAGATAGAAAAGATTGAGAAGAATCTTCAAGCTTCACAATCTACCTTAAGACATATACTCATATACCCATTTGACCTACCACTTCCTTTAGTTTATCCTATAAGATCCCCTATCATCAGAATACCTACAACCACAAAACAGAAGCTAATAGGTATTTCTATCAATCTTTTCCATAAAAAGATTAGATCTGAAAAATTCCCAGCTCAACCTGATACCTCCATGAACACAGCCACCCCTACAGAATCCATTGAAAAACGTAACCCAAAACCTTCAACACCACCTAATGCTAGTATGATGAACCATATAGTTTCCTACTTAGAAAAAACCTCTACTTCACTCCCATCTTTTTCAATGGCTAATGACAACCCTTTTCCATCTCAATCAAGTTCTGGTACTAGTATGCCTGAAATAGTAGAATCTTTTTCAAACGAAAGCTCGAATGATGAGTTAACTCCAAAATAGTCTATGGTTGGGCTTCAGACTCAAAGGTCCTCCACAAACCCACCATATACTGTTGACCCTCCTGATGATATGGACACCTTAAGACCTCAACAAGAGCGTCTATCCTATCAAAATAGAGGTCCATGGTTTACAATGGACAACATTAACCCAGATCTTTAACGAGATAGATTTCAGGAGTTTCAGGCTTGGATAGATTCTCAAATGAAGAAACTAGGAGCACAAATTTGACAGGTTCTCAAAGAGTTTGTAACAAGAATTACAGGCTAAATCTAAGACTGGTACATAGCCTTAGTGCATATTCCAAGCTTAGGCTGGTACAATCTCTAGGAGCGGCTGAATTCTTAGGCATGCTCTATGCCAAGTTCGTCGGAAAGCCACAGGAAGCAACATATATCATCCAACGAGAATTTTTTAATATGAGGTGTTGTTCACTCATAAAGAAGGATCTAGACCAACACTACTAACATATGTCCAAAAGATATTATCAGCTCAGAGGATGGGCTAGTCCAGATCTAAAGGAGGCATTCATGACGTCTCTTCTAGAGCTTCTTTCTAACTCAATGCACCAAATCATCTGACAGAAAAAAAAATGGTCAATGATCTCATATTTGGTGAAATGTATCAATTAATGATTCAAGGGCTAGAAAAGCTTTGCAGCGAGAGAAAAGTAATCACTCAGATGATGGATAGACAAAAGAATTTGTCACTGAAAAACTCTTATAGAAGGTCTGACCTCCTCATCAAATGCAAAAAAGATGACAATGGATCTTATGAATGCTCATCCAAGAAAAAGAAACATTACTTCAAGATCAAGCAACCTAGCAGGCGAACAAAGGAGTCCCAAAAGAGATGAAGATTTTTCACAAGAAAGTAATACAGGGGATACAAAAAGTCTAACAGGCATTTTCTATGTGGACAAAAGGGGCATTTCTCAAAAGATTGCCCTAATAAAAAGTCACATGCTTCATGCATGATTCAACAAATACAAATTTCTACAGAGCTCAATCTTGATGATGCTGATGTTGAGTCTCTGTTTTCAGTGGAAGATGAAGCATCCCTTGAAACAGTATTTGCCATTCAGGACCAGTTGTTGTCAGAAGATGAAGAGGATTTTAGACGATTTCCTGCCATGACCCCATTAATAGGCCTTTAAGAGAGAGCAAACATAGAGGCCCATCCAGTTCCTTTAGCTTTTGTCTAAGTCTTACTAGAAAATTATGCAAAGCCCATCAAGGTTGTGGCCTTCATAGATACTAGAGCTTACCTATCTATGATGAATCCTAAGGTTCTTCCTACAAAATATTGAAAGCCTTATAAGAATTTTCTGGCAGCAAATAGAGAGGTCTTCCATACAAGCCTAATCACCTCAAAGCCCATTACTGTGCAATTCTTTCCAGGTTGCAAAGTCCATTCCAAGTTTTTAGGCTCCTTTTTACCGAATAAGGACTTGGCTATTGGGTTTGACTTATATTGGAAAATGACAAAACTCAGTCTTACCTATAGGCTTAAAATACAAAGGCTATTTCCAATATTTCACCACAGTCTCTTCTCTTTTATCCATGGACTCATTTTTGGCCCAACTCTCTCTAAGCCTATCCAGTATTGTCTAAGAACTCCAAACCCATTACTGTGCAAATAGCCACATAGACTTACTCACCAAAAATCCAAACCAGCTTTGGAAAAACCAGGACTTTTTCATAAGTCTACCTTTCAAACTTAATGAGGCAGTCAATCCAACTAAGGCTACCCATCTAGGAATGAATCCGGATGATTTGGCTCTAGCCTATCAAGAATGTTTAGACTTATTAGCCCAAGGTTTAATTGAACCCACCAATTCAAATTGGGCTTGCCAAACCTTTTAAAGGTGTAAACAGACCTGTAGAAAAAAGTGATTGGTCATAGATTACCAGCCATTAAACCATTTCCTCCAAGATGAAAAAATTTGCCTACCAAAGATTTCTTCACTAGTTGTTCATCTTTCGCAGGGAAAGGTTTTCTCCAAATTTGATCTTAAGGCAAAATTTTGGCAGCTAGGAGTTAAATTGGAAGATAGACCTAAGACAACATTTTGCATTCTTATCCGACACTATCAGTGGATGGTTATGCTGTTCGGGTTAAAGGTGGCCCCCTTTTTATTTCAAAAGGCAATGATCCGTATCTATGAACCACTTTTACATAGTGCACTTATCTATGTTGATGATGTTCTTCTTTTCTCTTTAGATATGGAGTCCCATCATGAACTATTATAACAGTTCACCGCACTTACCAAAAGATTCAAAATCATGCTTTCACAGTCCAAGACGTAGATAGCCACGATGGAAAGAGAATTCTTAGGCATGAACTTTAAAAACGGACAATATAAACTGAGACCACATATTACAGCCTAGCTACTAAAGCTCCCAGATAGTGGCCTTTCACAAAACAAATTCAACAATTTCTAGAAAAAGCCAATTATCTCAGGGATTTTGTGCCTCACTTTACAACTTATGCGTATCGTCTTCAATAACTTTTGAAAAAGGATCCATTATCATGGACTGCATGTCACACACAAGCTGTTAAAACTCTAAAAGTAGTAATACATAATTTGCCACCTCTTCAGATTCCCTCTACGGGAAAGAGAATTTTGCAAACCAATGCAAGTGATAGCTATTGGAGAGCTATTCTACTAGAGAAAAAGACAACAAAAGGCACATCTGTGCATATGCTAGTGGAGCTTTTAGCACTACAAAGCAACATTATCACTCCACGTTCAAAAAGATTCTTGCTATCAAGAAAGAGATTAAAAAAATTTGAATTTCATTTGACTAGCCATCATTTTACTATTCTAATGGACTGTTCATTCTTTCCATGCATGCTTGAGTTTAAAAGGAAGTTGATTCCACATCCTCAACTACTCAGATGGAAAGTCTGGTTCAGCAGGTACAATTTTGATGTTCAGCATATAAAAGGCGATGCCAATCTAATCCCAGATCTACTATCAAGACCTCATTCAATCTTTTTGATAGCTAAACAACACTCTTTTCCTATACTCTTTATGGCTTCCTCATATGTCATCAAGTACCTCTCAATCTTCCAACCTTGGTCCGTTCAAAGAAGGATTTCTCAAAACAGGAGTCCCTCCAGAGGTACAACTTCCTATAGCTACACCAAAATATCGAAAATTGCTATGAAACAACTATTTGTTTATCAGACAACTCTCCTCAGAACCTGTGGACCAATCTTCATAGAAATTTTGGGCTTTCATCCTTCCTATCCTTTCCTTAAGGCTTATACCTTCATAGACTTTACCTCTACCATTAGTGGTGGATGGACCTGGCTAGAGGAATTTCTTATATTCCTATGGTATTTCTGTGGACAATTGTAAACCTTATAAAACTCCTATAAGCACCAACATCAAGCTAAGCATGGATGGACATGGTAAGAATGTGGACCAAAAGCCATACAGAGGTATGATTGGTAGTCTACTCTATCTCACAACCTCAAGACCTGATATTATGTTTAGTATTTACTTATGTGCTAAATATCATTCTAATCCTAAAGAGTCTCACTTGCATACTATGAAACACATACTTAAGCATCTTGTTGGTACCCCTAACTTAAGACTTTGGAACCTTAAAAGTTCTTCATTTGAGTTAAATACATTCCCTGATGCTAATTTTATTAGGTTTACTTAAGATAAAAAGAGCACTTTAGGCACATGTCAACTACTTAGTCAATGTTTAGTGTTCTAGAGTAACAAAAAGCAAAACTTAATTGCTTTATCAATTGTTGAAGCTAAGTATGTAGCAGCTAGACTATGTTGTGCCCAAATCCTATTAATGAAATAATAACTTCTTGACTACAATGTTGTTATAAAGCAAGTTGTTATTAAGTGTGACAACATTAATGTTATAAACTTGTTTAAAATTACCATTAAGCATTTTAAAAGTAAGCATATAAACATCAACCATCACTTTCTTAGGATCATGCTAGTAATGGAGACACTGTGTTGGAATTTGTTGATACTAACGATTAATTGACAAATATTTTCATAAAACCTCTTTGCGATGAAAGGATGCAATTCATTAAAAGAAAACTTGGTATGATTGATGGAAATACCTTGGAATAGCTTCAAATAGGTTTATCTCCTTCACAGTTAATGTATAATCTTTGTTGATTGTGATGATATTTGATCGCTATTAAAGTCTTTAGATTTAATAACTAAAGATTTTAATTATGCCTACCATTTATTAAGTTGTCCAAATATTAATTGAATTCATGATCTTTTCATTGAATTTAACTAACAACATTCATCAACTAAGCTTTCAAAAATGGTTATGTCACCGACAAATCTGCTTTAGACTAAGTTTTTATTTGAGTAACATGGCAACAACAATTACGTATCTCACAATGATCGTTGTGTCACATATAAGTTTTTCCTTTTGATTCTGTTAGTCTCTATGATCATTGCATGTTCTCGACGACCGTTGTCACCATTTCAATGACTGCTATGAACTAACCACCATTGTTAGCTGAAGAACACTTGGAAGGCCAAACTAACGGTCATGTCCAATAGTCGTTGCCTAACTCGCAACAACCATTGAACGTTCTTAATGGTTATATTTTTAAAATGGGAACCCATTAAACTTCTATTTAAACCCCTTAAACCCTAAATTTCTTTCACTTTTTGTTATTGCCTTGCCTTCTCTTTATCTCTCTCTCAATTTATACTCGAATTTTTGCATTTTCCTTGCATCAATCACTCAATTACTCATGGCACCTAAACATGATTCCATAAAGAGATACAAGCAACCTGATAGGAAGAACCCTCAACCTACTTACATTAGCTCTAGCTTTAAAACAAAAGAGAATCTTACCTTGATGATTGCTTAACAAAAGAAAATAAGTGCAGAACCTTCGAATTTGGAATCATAATAGAAGAAGAAAGCTAAAACAACCTATGAATCAATTGGAAAAGGGAAAGTAATTGAAATAGAGTACACTCCGAGCTAGGTTCAAAGCATATAATTGATCCTCTAGCTTAATTTCATCTAAAAGATGAAAAAGAAAAACTCTTGGCTTAAAAATTATTGAAATGACAGCTTAGTGGTGGAAAAATTCTTAGAGTGTAATGACTTGTAGAGGTAGAATTTCGCAGAGCAAGTTGAGGATCTCATGATTGGCATTGGATGGGAATTCTCCTGCCATATCATAAAACCTTTATACTTAGATCTCACTATGAAATTCCTCACTACTTTGGAAGTCTTAGGGAATGATTATGAAGTATATATCGAAGCTGATACAATCAAATTCAGGCTATTTGGGAAGAAAAACAAGATTAGGCCAAATGACTTGGATAAGTGTTTTAATGTTACTAACACAATTGTGATAGAGCCTCCTCCAACATTTAAAGTCGAAGTCAATCAGTTTTGAAACTCCATCACTGATGGGACTACAAACTACAACAGTAACAACAGTAAGGCTTTAAAGATCAAGAGCCAAGCCTGAAGGATTACCCATAAGTTCATTACATGGAATATCAATGGAAGGGGCCAATCAAATGGCAACTGCACCATGATGGACTTGTTTTACCTCTAGTGCATGAAGAATAGGCAAAAGTTGAACACACCTTGGATGTTGTTGTAGAGAATTGATTGACAAGCCCAATGCCTTTGTGATGGCCCATTACATCATAAAGATTGCAAAGTTTATAAAGACCATCCTTTCTACTGAGGTTGAGCTTAAGGATTATGACATGATGTTAGAGAAACTGCTTAACAATGATCCTATTGGAGAGAACATGCTACTAAGCATGGGCATTCTACAAAGGTTAGACATAGGGTTGATCAAGAAAGTGGTTGAGGAAAGAGAAGTTCCTTAAGAAGGAGAGGATAATGATAATATTGAAAAAGTTGTCAGGGCAGGGGTTGCAATAGTAGAAGGACTACGGGCTCCATCTCTCTCTCCCTTTGAGCAAAGAGTGCTTGAGTAGCTAGAAGCACTCACTGTTACTGTAAAGAAAGTAAAGGACTCTTCCATTTCCCTTCAACAGATAGTGAACCAGTTCAAAGGTGAGCTAAAGGATGTGAACCAAACACTTAATTGGATTGTGGAAGGATTGAAACTACAACTTGGAAGTCCAAATGATCAAGAGCAATAAATGGTTCCACTTGAGCATAAAGATATTTCTTCTCAGCAACAAGATGCCCCACAATAGTCTAAGGAACCTATACTATCAGTAGAGCTTAAGAACCAAGAGCAACCCAAAGAGCCAAAATCACCCTTAGAACCTCAAGATGAAACTCATTATTCTCCTTCCAAAATCATTTCCCCTTATGAGTCATCTATAAGATTATTTTATTTCATTTCCACTTTTTTCCAAAAATAGCTAATGATTGGACAACATATATTTTGTAATGCAAACTGTTATCTTTGTTCTCTTGCAATGAATATATGATTTATATATTTTTTTCAATCTTTTACTTATTGTTTGGTTCTTTTTGACAATGACAAAGGAGGAGAAATAAGAAATAAAATGGTGTATATAATATGAGCATATCTTAAGGAGGAGCAAAATGTTAAATTATGCCAAGGATGATCAAATAATAATCTCTTAAAAGAGAAATTAAGGGATAACATGATAACTCTTGCATGACCTTAATAGATTAAGGGGAAGTTAAGATTTCATCCTTAGTATATGTCCTTATTACTTTTGTTAAACTATTTGTCATCATAAAAAAGGGGGAGAATGTTGAACCTCAAGGTTCCAAGTCTTGTTTTGATGATTACAAACAAGTTAAAGGGCTAATCCTTGTCCAAGTTATTTATGTTTCAACTTGTAGATACATCAACTCCTTAAGCTATGATGATTAGAGAAGGAAGTATGTTTGAAAACTTAAAGTATTAGAGAGTGAAGATCAAGGAAAACTCAGCTTAACTAACCAACGCAATAAACCAATAGGTGTTGTCTTCATCCAACAAGCATTATAGACCTGTCAATGGGCGTTGAGATGTCACAACAGGTGTTGGAGGATCACTCCAGCTTAAGCATAACTTTCTAGACCTCTTAATAGGCATTGTCGATATCCCAACAAGCATTGGACAACTACTCAGACATAACTATGCATATTAAACCTCATAATGGGCATTGCATTTTCACAATGGGTGTTGATCTTACCTTTCAACAGGCATTGCAATTTCACAATATGTGTTGGACAAAGTGCCTTAGATTGAGCAAAACTCTCTAAACTCAAAACGAGCATTGATCCTTCATAACAGGTGTTGAAAAAGCTCTAGTTTATGCCAAAGGCTCTAGACCCCTCTAATTAGGCACACTCAATGTTTCAACAAGCATTGAGTACATCTAACAGGAATTGGAAAGTCACTAATAAGTGTTGAAAAAATTGCTCTAGTTAGGGCTATAAGTGTTAGATCCCTTAATGAGGGACTTTCATATCTTAAAAGGCATTAAAGGTGTTTCCAATGGGCATTGCAAACCATCCAATAACCATTAAAGGACTTATGTAGACCTTGTAAAATAAAGCACCAAGTTCATACTTTTTGAAAATCAATAATAGGCATTAATCTTTCTCTAATGGGCGTTAAGGTTTAAAAGTAATGACAATTATTTTTATCCAATGGTCATTGAAGAAAAAGTGAAATAAGCCAATGTAAAAGTCAAAGGAGTCTTAAGCCAAGTTGACTCTAACAGCTAGTCCTAATAGGCATTTTGTTAAAGACAACGACCATTGAAGGTGTATTTTATTTGACAACCACTCGTTTGCATAAAATCAATGATGGTTTAGGCCTTAGCAACTGGAGATTACCCAATGGGCATTATAAGCTTACAACTGTAATGTGAAGTGACATTTCTTTTTCCAATGGCTAGTTCTTTGTTCATGCTATAAAAGGACCCACTCTTCGTAAAAATACATAGAAAATTGTTCCATTAAGTGAGTATTCTATTATCAAATCTTCTCTCAATAAAAAAGGCGAACAAAGAGTGATCTAGATATTAAGAGAAATTCATTATTCAAAGCTTCCAAGAGTTATCTTCAAAACAGAGTTTGAATAACAAGCTTTTCAAAAATTCTCTTCACATTCTCAACCTCATCAAGCATACCTTGTGAGAATACTTAAAGTGTCTTTGTTGCTTGAGTGAAAAAGCTTTCCTCCTTCTTAAAGTGTTATATTTACTTTGAGGAAACCTTAGGTTGGGAAACTTTGAAAATTGGATCTTGTGAAAGGTTTAAGGTGGTACCTAGAAATTACTTTGGTTTAAGGTTAGTAGTATTTGTGATATACTTGTAAAAGGTTGATAGAACCTAAAAATCTATCACATTTAAAGGCTTAGTAAGTGCCCAAAAATTTACTTGTGTAACGGTTGTTGATAGCTCCTTAAGCTATTAAGATAGTGGAAATACAAGAAGAGAGGGTGTAGGCAAATTGTATCAAATTTCTATAAATCTTGTTTATTGATTATTCATCTATTTTTGCACTTAGTTTTAATTTTTATTACTTAACATTGCCCTATTCAACCCTTTCCCCCTTATAGGGTACCAAGGGACAACTTAAATTACGCAATAATGAAAGTTTTTCATCTTTTAATATAACAAGATCATAACAAATAATCATACATAATATATAATTAATCATCACTTAAATTCATCAGTATAATTGATTTTCATAAAACTATTTTTTGTTTTCTTAAATTGGTAGATTCAGTAACAATTTATAATTTAAATGATTTTGATGATTAAAATTTTAATTATTTTTCAAGTTTAAGTATTAGGAATTCAAAGTTAAAATAACTATTCTACATTTTTTTTAATAAATAAGAAAACTTTATTCAAAGGAAAAGATGAGAAGGTCAACAACGATGAAAATTTCTTAATCCAAATAAATTTATTCTCAAATTTGGTAAGCGATGATCTAGCAAGTATATGAATTGTTGTATTAGCCAATGTTGGAATATAACTATAGTTGAAAGAATCAAAAGTCCTCAAACAAGCCTTAATGCTTAATAAAACTACAAACAAATAAGAATATAATTAGAACCTTAAACGCTTGTATACCCTTAAATAATCAAATTTGCATGACAAAAATTTTTTGCTCACCTCACAACAAGAATTTCTTGCTATCGAATGTGCGGTAAAAGATTATGACTATTATGTGATACAAAAATTAATTCAAGAGGGTGTGAACATTTGATCTTGATATTGAAAATGAAAAGACTAAAAAAGCCTGCATACACTATTTTTAGATTTTAAAGTTCCACACTTTATTCTATAATGAAATTTCTAACACATGGCAAAGTATAGTTTTGATACATAGGGCAATAAGAAATTTTTGCAACCTAATAAGCAAAAAGTTTTTGTCAATATCATAGAGACCAACATTTGTGGCAACTGAAAGATTAGAAAACAAACATTTAATTTTAGTTACATTCGTACTAAATTTTTAAGATCATTACTTTATCTTGAAAGTATTTGATATGAAAGACAAGACTAACATCATTATAAAAAAAAAATAAAAGAGAAGACTAATATCATTATAAAAAAAAAAAAAATCTAGTGATAGAATATTCTATTGCTAAAACCTAAAATTTTATCATTAGTTATACATAACAACAAAATATTTTCATTAAAATCTTTATTGCTAAGAATTTATTGATGGAAATTATAATCCGTTGCTAATTTAGTAACAAAATTTTCATTGTTAACCAGAAGGTCAATTATTACTAACTAAGAGATGAAAATGGTATGTTAGTTAGTTCAAGATTTTTCAAACTATATATGCAAGTTTTCTTATGTAAGCGGTTATTTTTAAAAATAAATAGTTATTTCACCATTAAATTTATTTTTTCAAAAAAAATTATATTGTGTTTTTAAGATTTCATTAAGTTATCAAATTTTTGCAAATAATTATGTAGTTCATTGATAAATTATGTTATTGTTTTTCAAAACAAAAATTACATCCATATTGTTGTTCCAATGAGTCCTAGAAGAGAGTGAATAGGGAAATAATAAATATTATGAAAATTTAAAGTACTTTAAAAAACAATCTATAACAAAAGAGGGAGGAGTAAGGAATGACACAAGTGATTTTTAGAGTTTTGACAAAAACTCTTACCTATGTCCTATTTTTTAGCATTCCACTAACGAGGTTCACTAAACAAGTTATTTATAGGTGGAACTCAAAACATTACAAGCCTAATTCTATCTAACAAGATTCAACCAACATGTTTTTTTAGGCACTTTTTAAGTTGTTCTTAAGATTATTTACTAGCACAACATTAAGCCTTAACAAATTCAAAGAACGCTCATAAACTAAGTTTTGATCCTCATACACGATTTATAAAACATTGTTCAAGGAAGATCATTCTCACTAAACATACTCAAGCTAATGCCATTGCAATTATAAACTCAAATACTACAACAAGCTTGAGATTTGCATGTACAAGTACTTGAAAGAGAGAAGAAATGAGTTAGAATTAATTAACTATTTGTTCTAGCCTTTTTAAAATCCAGTTGTTCATTTTGATACAGGAAGGCCTAACAACTAGCTAGTAAAGATAAAACTTACTTTTTTAGGCTATTAGATAAACTAGTAATTTTACTTATAAATGTTGTTCACATCTTATGCAATGTTATTCCAAAGTGCTTGTAATGTCATTCGCCTTTTATCTTTTAAAGTTGGATTTTGAAAGGGAAGTTTGATGCTTGAACAAGGTTGTTCACTTGTCTTGCACAAGCTATTTACTCTTCTTACTAGGTTATTCACGTGTCTTACACTAGTTGTTCACTATGGTCTTCAAGTTCCTTGAAGCTTGGCCATCTTGAACATGTTCTTTAAATCTATTCTACCTTTTAGTGTGTAATTTTTCAATTTTATTTTTGGTCAGCGAGCCATTCATTATATTCATCCAAAATTAGTAAGAGTTTTTCACATATTTTGCATTAAATTTTATCAATTTCTTTTTGTTGAATTAATTTGTTCAATTGGGTGAATGGTGTTGGAAAACCTAATTCATACTAAGTCTCATGCAAAGCCATAAGTTGTGGGGATTTAAAATTTCTTTTTTCTAAACCAATGGATTATGTTGAGTTGCTATTATAACCAAGAACAACCAAACGGAAGATAAGATTACCTCCTATAGCTAAATCTAATCTTTAAAATCTTCTTTCATCTTCTCATGGTTGGATTACAGTAAACCACAACCATCGACTCCATATGAGGGATGACTTCTATAAGTATTCATATGAAGTAAGATGAAAAAATCTTAATAGCTTAATCTTTGCTAGGCTGAATAGGAAAATAAGTTGGCTTGTTTAGATTGCAAGTATTAAGAAAATGTTTCTCTCTATTTCTGTTTCTAAAAAATGTTATACAATCTCTTATAACAAGCCGTTATAAGTTTTTAATATATATAGGAGATCATAAGTCCCTAATCATTTTAGGAGAATTTTATTTATATGGTTAAATTACTGTTAGATACCTACACTTATTAAATATTTATAATTAACAATTTAGTCATTAGAAACTTACTTAAGTCATATAAATTTAATCTTTTATCTTTAATCCTTGTGCGTATGCAACCCTATAAGCTTTTTAATGCATGATAATAATATGATTCATACATCTAAATAATTATTTATGACTAGATAATTGATTGTCTCATATTTAAAGGTTTGAAAGTATGTATACATGATATGTCATGAAATGATATGATTGTTTTCATTATATGTTAGACATGATTAGATCTATAGACATGAAGGATAAGTTCATGATGATAAGATGAGCATAAAACTAAGTTTTGATATGTCATATGTTATGAGTTGATGCAAATGATAATTAGTGATGGGAATATGAATGATGTAATGATTTAATGGCATCATATGAAATAAGTTATGATATGACAATATAGAAAAAGAATATGATGGAATGAAGAATGATTTAAGAAATAGGGAATGATATAATTTTATGAAAGATAAAATGATGTGATGATATGAAAGATAGATATGATGATGAGATGATATTATGATATGATAGAAAGACAAGGAATAATATATGGGAAAGGAGATCGGGGAGATAAAAATGATGATAAGTAAAGACATGAAAGCATTAGAAATAAAGTTAAGAGCAAGAGTGGAGGCTATTCAACTATATTTATCCTTTAGGACTGCGAGAGAAAAGAAAGGATAGTTTTTAAGGGTATAAAATCATGATCAATCAATATAGTTAAGAATAATCAAGGTGGTTTGATCATGTAACCTTGGTAAGATGGTTATCAGTGTAATTTGGTCCTTGTCCTAATCAAACATATAATATAAAATAGTGCATATTTTATACTTATTTGATTATTTTAAGTTTCTTCTTAACTATTGAATTAGCAAGGATGATATCAATCTACTTTAGCCTAGGATTTCATAGTTAATACTAAAAGTTAGCTTATAGAACATGCCCTAAATACTTAGGTTAATGAATCCTATACTGAACACTCATTATCCCCATCCATTTCATGTTATACTTAAAATATGCTTTATGAGTGATCCTTAATTAGGATAACCAAAATCATAAATCAAAGTATAAGAATTCCTTGACGTGATTTTATGGTGTTCTCAAATCAAAAGACTTACTCAATACTCATGAGAATACACTATAGATGCATAGACAATAATCCATATTGATATTATTTAAAGGTCATTTAATAGACTTATTCTCTAACAAACACCTACATGCATGTCCTAAGTATCTTGTGTATTTGTACTTATGGATCAATACCTTCCTTAACCTTCAAAGAAAGAATGTATATGTACTAGTCTTAATTATTAGTCAAGAAAGGGGGGGGGGGGGGGAAGGGGGAAGGGGGAAGGGGGGAGGTGGTTTGGTTACTAATAAATCTTGATGAAGTGAAGAAAGAAGGAATAAATCAAACACATAGATTTATAATGGTTCAACAATGTTCCTACATTAACTTTCTAAGTTACACTTAGGACTTTCACTATCTTTTCAAGGCTTGGATATAACCTTAACAACTCTCTCTTTTGGTGAGGGAAAGAAACACAACCTACCCCTAGTATTTCACAATGCACACTACCAATCTTTAACCAATTACCAAGGAATGAACCTCAATAAGTTTTTAAGCCTCTAAAGTAGGTAGTAAATGCAATTTAGTGCAAAGAAAGCCTACTCTCACTTACTCAAAGTTAGTTACAAATTGAAGTAAAAGCTTAAATAAATGTATTGAGTTTCTCTATACTTTAAACCTCATAAGGTTTATATGGTGGTCTATCTATTGGATAGATCTTTAAAAACTAGCTAATAGACATAAGGAACGAGTTTGGTAGCTTTTGAAAAAACTAATCATTATACACTGAATGAGTCGTTCATGCTACTGCATGGGTTAGTTCACATGATTACTATGAACATGTCTTTGCCATTCCCTTAGGCCATTCACTAGCTCTTAGTTATTCCATCTTTTTGCCTAAATTTTCTCACTTTTGACCATATTTAATAGGGTCATTCCTTTAGGCCATTCCAAAGCAAGCTAGGTCATTCCACCTTTCTATTTGAAACTTTCCATTTTTCTTCATGGTGAATAAGGTTATTCTAAGGCAAGCTAGGCCATTCAGCTAGGTCCACTTTTCTTTTCTATCTCTCTCCTCTTTGAGCAATTGCTTCATTTCTTGAACAAGTGTTTCATTTATTGCATAGGCCATTCCATGTATGTGTGGACTCATTCACCTCATACATAGGTTATTCCACCATCCTTTAGTAGCATATTGTTCCTCTTTTGCTTATATGTTTTGCCTCCATCTTTAAAATCATCTTAAGATCACAACCTCACCTAATTAAGTATATCCTCCTCCTTAGGTGCTTTTCCTTCATCTTTAAAACATCTAAAGTCCTTAGGGCTTTATAGGGCTTGGTGCTCAAAGTTTTGACTCTTATTTAGGCATGTCTTTAAGAGCATTGTCCATTAAGAGTCAATGATAACCTTATGGGTAAAACCTAAAAGTAGAATCACTTGATGAAAGGTTAGATTTTCTCAAAGTTTTATTATCATTCAAAACATCATTCAAAAATGTGATTAAACAAAATGCCTTAACAACCTTATCATATCAACAATGGGTTATATATGTTCGCCCTATGTGATGAGCGCAACCTAAGAGGGGAGTGAGTTGGTGGCAAGTAAAAGTTAAAAGATGTGAGGGAGAAGGAGAAATCCAAAAAATGAA
Organism: Omphalea diandra; assembly: GCA_949677035.1. Lineage (NCBI taxonomy): Eukaryota > Viridiplantae > Streptophyta > Magnoliopsida > Malpighiales > Euphorbiaceae > Omphalea > Omphalea diandra. The sequence goes on from CATIWR010082115.1 coordinate 39,303, forward strand.
GTTTTAATGGTTTGATGGCTTACTAACATCTACTCTCTAAGCAATTACTTAAGCCTTTTTACTTTTTTTTTTTTTTCTGGTCTTTGTTCCTTTTATAAACTAAGGAAGAACCTTTACACTTCTCTCTTTTGGTAAAGGAATAAGAGAGATAACACACCTCTTGGGATTTTTCTAGGCATAATACCAATCTTAGTCACTTGATAAAGGAAAGATACTTAGCAAGTGTCTAAGCATCTAGATAGGCAACAACTATAATTAGTGCTCAAGGAAATATACTCTTACTAACATTGAAGTTGATTACAAACTCATTAGGCTTTTACTACCCTTAAATATTAAAATGAACACCAAAAGGTTTGCATAAAGAAAAGTAAATTTGTTTAAGATGTTCTTCTTTTTATCCAATCCTTAAATCAAGGTTCTTTTATATACAAACCTCATAAGCTAGCCACTCAAGACAAAGAAACAATTTTGGCGACTTTTGAAAAATCTAGTCATTAGACCTATTGATGCTCATTGAATCTTTCTTATGGTTGTTGAATTTCCAATATTCATTTCTAATGCTTGTTAAACTTTTGCCATGTTAGTTGCGATCTTCAAACACTCCCTATTAAACTTTTCCTAAAGTTTTTAAATCTCCACCATGGTCATTAGCATTTTCACTTATCATCATTGGCTTATACAAATTGATTAAGGTGCTTCTCGAAAGATTTTTCAATCCTCATTTAATTTCTGTGACACCTATTGAATTTTCTTAACACCTATTGTGATTTCCTCTATAATCATTAGAGACTCCTTTGTCAGTGATAGAGAGAAATCTAGAAGATTTCACCCTTACTCAATGTTTATCTTCAATATTCATTATTTTCCCTCCACACCCATTGAATTTCCTTTATGATTGTTAGAGCTTTAGTCTTTCTCTTTTAATTTCTATATTTGCACCAAATTTCTTTAGCATTCCTAAGTCTTGCCACTCAAAGATGTTTTGCCTCCATCTTTAAAATCATATTAAGGGATCAAACAAATGTCTTAGTGCTTAGGTAAGCAATTTTTCAAGTATCCTTCCCTTAATGCTTTAACATGTCTTCTAAAACATTATTGCTTGAGGTATGCCTTTATCTTATCCTTTCGTTGTTAATCCTTCAACAAAAGCTATAAGCATAAACACTCAACCATAAGGTTAGAACTTTTCTTGATTCTGGGATCGTTCAAAATAATTTAAATAAGATGCAACTTTGGGCTCAATAATCTCCCTAACAATATGGTCAACATTCTCCTTTTTTTTCAAATGATGACAAAATCAAGATGCTTAGATAAAACCTATATCTACATTTTATCAAGCATCAAACTTCTCTCCCTTTTTGTAATAATGAAAAAAAAGTCAAATGCTTTCAAAGCTTCTCTAAAATAAATTCAAAACATTCTCCCTTTTAAAAATGTTAAGAAATAATAATTTTAAAAACATTTCTCCCCTTATTTTAAGAATTTATGCTCCCTTTTGTTAAGAACAAATTGAAAAACAATAGAAATTAAAGAATCTAAAAAAATCTTGATATCTCCCCAAAAATTGGGATCATGAAAAGAGACACCAATTGTTAAGGGAAATGGGTTAGGTAAATAAACACAATGATAAGAAAAAAAAAGTTGCATATGTTAAGAGTTATATGCCATATTTGAACCTATAGTTCAACTCCTTTACTTTGCTTACTGTCTCCTTTTCCTCTCTTTCTTGTTTTTCTTTTCTTTCTTTCTTTTTCTTTCCTTTGCTTTTCTTTTAGTCTCTCTCTATTTTTCTCTATCCCAAAATTTCTCTCTTCTTTTTTTCTATAATGACATGAGCCTAATTCGAGTTGCTTGGAGCCCAACTCAAGTTTTTAGAACCCAATCTAGATTCCTCTTTGGAACTTAATTTTTATAACTTGAATAGGTCCCATGGAACCCAATTTCATCGAGTTTAATGCTTATCCCTTTTATCTTATTTCAAAGAGCCCTGCACTTATTTTTCTCTCTATGTAAGCTAAAAAATTCCTAATATAGACATAAAATGAGATTAAAACCAATGAAATATTTTAAAGTTTTAAAAGATTAAACCCCACTAAAAGAAGTCTAATTTTGAAGAAGACATTATCTAACCTTTATCATTAGGTCACTATATCTTGGGTTCAAAAATTCAATTTCTACTGATTGCCTCTTTCTTTAATAGGGTTTATTTGAAAACCTATCTAAAATCATTTTGAAATCACATTTTTCAAACAAAGTAAAACAACATACTTCATAACAAAGCATGAATATAAAAGCACATACCCAAATGATACATAATAGGATATATAGTCCCTAGCTTACTTATCAACTTATAGAGGTCGTCCTTGTCCTTTAACCTATTTCTCAACTCAAGCTATTGGCTTGTATTACCTACTTCTCAACTACTCCAAAAATCATGATCCTTTTTTTTTTTTTTTCTATCTTTGATCTTAGAGTCGTGCTCTCTAAGGTCTCAACATTTCTTAATTTTTAATATTTGCCCACAACTCACATTTGGGTTGAGTTTTTTGGCCTAAAAAGTATTGCCTACTTTTTGGCTAAGGACATTAATTCAAAAAGTTCATTATATACTTCTCGATTAATGTCATTAATTTAAAAGTTCACATTTACTTTTTGCCTAGAGGCATTAGGAGTTGTTCTATCGCTAAGATCTTTATTTGGAAGGCAACTTTGATGTTACACAATCATGTGTCACTAAATTTGTTATCCTTATGAGTCATGCTAACATTGAAAACTTCACCCTTTAAGAGTTGTGCTAACATAAAGTTCTTTTATTAAAGGTGTGCTAAGGTACTTTAAAAGCCATGCTCATACTAAAGTCTTCATTCTTAGGAGTTGTTGTCACACTAAGACCATCACCCTTTAGAGTCATGTTAACACATAGGTCTTTTAATAAAGCTATGCTTAAAAGTATGTACCTTAAGAGTTATGTCCACACTAAAGTCTTCATTCTATACATTGTGCTTATGCTAATTTTTAAAGTCATGCTTGAAAATATATTGATTTATGAATTGGACGAATCATCTATAAGCTAATGGCTAAACATGTATCTTTTTTATTACTAGATTTTAACTTATTATTGCTATACTTCAATTGATCATTTAGACTTTTGGCATATTTCTGCCAACACTAATAAAATCTAAGTTCTTTTTGCCATTCTTACACCACTAGATTCATTTTCATAGTCTTATCATCTTTAGAAGGAAAAGTCCTTCAAAACATGATGAAAATGTATATGGGTTGATGTATGCATGATTTATGATATGGGTTTCTATCTCTAATCTCTAATAATCTTTGGACTTGAGAGACAACTAATATCAAAACACATAACTGAGCTGTCAATAGGTTTTCCATCATATCATTAGGCCTAGATAATGTTGATTAGCATATTGTTTGGCTTCAAGCAAATAAGAATTAGAGTTCAACAGAACCCACTTGATTCTTTTTCTTAGTCATCTCCTTTCTAACCATGATCTTTACATTGCATCTTTCTTACCAATATACCATTCATAAGTCATTACGTCTAGATTCTTCTATTATTTTTCCTTTTTTGTCCCTTTGTTCTTCTTCTTCATTTCATTTAGCATTTTACCTAGGCTACCTTTTTAACCTAGCAAGCTCCTATCCTTTAGCCCTAATTTATTTTACGTAGGTTGCCTTTGCAACCTCATAGACTTACTTGCTTTAGCTTTTCTCTAAGCCACCCCTAAGGGTTTTCAACCTAGCAAGCCTTTCTTCTTCCTTTTCTCTTGAGAAAATCCAAGTCCCTTTAAATTCCTAAACTTCACCATATATAGACCATGTAATGATAAGTGCATGAACTTTAAAGATCATTTGTTTCCTTCAATAATTAAAAAGTATAATTAAATTAAATGTCCAACATTCTATTTCATAACATGTGAATGTGTTAAGCTTAATATATTTATATTATTTTGATAAGTTTTCATCTTTATTTGATTAATTCTAAGATGAAATTAAGTTATTTTGAGTTTATTTTTGTTATTTCCATATTTGTATGCTTTATAGGAGTTTTAGCAAGTTTGGAGCAAAGTTGCACCAAAGCAGGTAAAATTGGTAACTTCATAGACTAAGCTACAAATTTGGCCTTACGAAGAGCAGTCACCTTCTATTGCACTTATGATAAAAGTCACAACCTGTGACTTCCCATGCTTTTGTTGGTTGTCCCGCCTGTGACATGGACTCTTATGATCCTACTTTTTGTCTTACATTTTATCTCTTTTGAAGAAGTATAAAAGGGAAACACTTAGGGTTTTTCCTAAGAAGGAAGATAAAGGTGAAAAGAGTCCTTTGAACACTTAAAAGAGGCATTTTAAAAAGAGAAAATAAGGGAAATAAAGCTTTATACTAAGATTATGTGTAATAGTTCAAGAGATCACTTAATCAAGAAAGAAGAAGAAGAGGCAATTCACCAAACTAGTTTAGAGATTTCATCTTTCCTTCTCTTTGTTCCTATTTTCTTTGTCAAAAATGATCCTTTTACTACTGGATTTGTCTTATTTTGTTAGTATGTTAGCCATGGAAAAGATTTATTAATTTATGACTTTAATATTGGGATTTTGTTCTTTTTGCAAATGAATGATTTTTTTAATCTAATGCCTATGATTGTCTAGCTGCCAATAACATGATTCTTATTTCATTTATAAATTAAAAGATTGTAAATTGAAATAAACTTAGAATCACTCTCCTTAGGTTAATTGATGAGTGGAGGTACCCATTTAGCCTATTGTCATCATTTAAAGGATTGCTGGATTTAAATGAGTGATTTATTTCTAGTTTACATTGAAAGATGGTTCTATGAAATATAATTGCAAAGTTAAGTAACTACTTAAGAGTAAGGAATTAATCACTTTAGAAATAATAGATAGTTGCAATACTTAGTCCAATATAACATTAAAAGAGTAATGATTTCATGACTTTCCACTAGCAAGAATAAATGTCCTAGGTTGTTTATTGTAAGGTTTTCTTTCTCGTTACTTTTGTATTTTTTTCGCTATTAATTAGATTAGTTTATTTTCATTATATTAGTAGTTTCAGTTAAAATTTCAAGTAACTGATTTCTAGATTAAAAATAGAATCATCATACTTGAATACTTATTGCCCTTATCTTTATAGGATGATATCCACACTCACTTGTGCACTATATTTACTGGAATGATCTATGCACTTGCTACCATTGGCAAGTTATGCACTTGTCAATAGGAGACTTAAAAAGAAAGAAAACTAAGAGAGCATCAGTCTATCCTTAGGGACATAACAAAAATAACATCATTGTCGATGGTACTTTAATATTGAAAGTTTTGATTCAATTCTTAATTTGAAAATTTTCTTTTCTTTTTATTTGATTTTAGGCGTAAATCTTCATCTTATATGTGAAACATTAAGAGTCTAGACCGAGTAGAACAAGATCTTGAACGTTTTCATCCTGAGATTAATAGAAGATAACAAATGTAGCATAACAGAAGATAACCAGTGTGAACAATTATGACAATGAATGGGTTATAAGGGACTATAGAGTTCCATTGCTAAATAAAACTTAGCCTAAAATTGGAAGGCTAGCTTTTAATACCAACAACTTTGAGATCAAACCAATAATCATTCAAATGGTTTAAAACAATTAGTTTGGAGGTTCACCACAAAAAGATCCAGGTATTCACAAAATAATATTCTTGAAGACTTATGATACATTAAAGTAAAACAAAGTTTTGGATGATGTTATCAAGTTAAGGTTATTTTCCTTTTCATTTAGAGACAAAGCTAAGTCTTGGTATCATTCATTGGCTCTAAGCTCAATTACCATATGGGAGTAATTATCACAAGATTTTCTGAACAAGTTCTATCCACTAGCAAAGACGACTAAGTTGAGGAATGGCATTTTCTCCTTTCCTCAAATAGAAAGAGAGTCTCTCTATAAGACTTGGGATAGATTCAAGGAGCTACTAAGGAAGCATCCTTATCATGGTCTATCCAAGTGGCTTATCTTGCAAACATTTTATAATGCTTTGAGTCTATCATTGCGGAGTACACTAGATACAACTATAGATAGAGCTCTTATAGTAAAGATAGAAGATGGAGCTTATCAATTACATAAAGAAATGGCAACCAACAATTACCAATGGCAATCTAAAAGATTAATGCCAAGTTATCCAAGCAACTGATAGTTTTACAAACCTAAATTGCTAACTTATCCAAACAAATCGATGCCATCAATTGCAATGCCATAGCTTCTCTAACTATGCAAATGAATTCTTGTGAGCTTTGTAAAGGGGGTGGCATTGTGAGCATAGATTATTTAGATGGATAACTTATTTGCTTCATTGAATGCTGAGCAAGTGAATTTTATAGGGAATTTCAATAGTAGACAAGGCAACAACCCATATTTTAATTATTATAATCCTTGTTAGAGGAATCATACTAATTTTTCTTGGAATGGGAACAATGCATTAAGGCCATAAGTACTCCTAAGTTTTCAAGTACAATAGCAGCAAGATACAAAATTAGGTTTAGAGTTTATGATGGAGAAATTCATTGTCAAAACTAATGAGAGGATGGATGCACAAGATGAAGCTTTAAAAAGATTAGATGCTAAGTTGATCAAATTAGCAAACATCATTCTTCATCTATTCATACATTAGAGGTCCAAATGGGACAATTAACGAATGTTATGTCATCTAGACAAGTGGAGAGTTTGCCCTCTACTTTAAAGATTAACCTAAATGATCACGTGAAAGCCACCATTTTGGAAAGTAGAAGAGTGGCAAAAAATAGAGTTGGTAAGTCTAAGCAACAAGCAAAGGAAGAAGCAATTCAAGAGAAGAAGAATGAGGAATGGCAAGAAGCAAAGAAAAAATAAGTTTGCCCTTTACCATCAATGATTCAACCATATGTGCCTCTCATTCCATTCCCTTAAAGATTGAATTACAAAACAACTAAGAGATTTTATAATGTTCAATAAGGTTTTAAGAAGATACACATCAACATTTTATTCCTTGAAGCACTAACTCAAATGCCTTCCTATGTCAAATTTCTCAAATGCATTATTTCTAATAAGAAGAAGTTTGAGGAGTATAAGGCAGTGATGCTCGCAGAAAAGTGCAATGCTATTTTGTGAAATAAGCTTCTAAAAAAGTCAAGGACCTATGGAGTTTTATTATGCCTTATAAAATTGGTGAATTAGAATTCGATAAGGCACTTTATGATCTTAGGTCAAGTATTAATTTGATGCCTTTGTATCTTTTAATGGAAGTAAAGATAGGAGATATCAAGGAAACATGGATATCATTGCAATTAATGAATAGATCAATCAAATATCTTGTAGGGATTGTTAAAGACATTTTCTTAAGATGGATAAATTCATAATTCCAGTAAATTTTATAGTGCTAAACTTTGAGGAAGATCATGAGATACCACTCATCCTTGAGAGACCATTCCTAGCCATAGGTAAAGCTCTTATAGATGTGGAGTAAGGAAATTTATCATTAAGAGTGGGAGATGAGCAAGTGGAGTTTGATATATACAAGACCAAAAGGACACTAATTATGGAAGAAAGTTGTTAGAAGATAGATAAGGTTGATAAAGAAGTTGGAAAAGAGAGAAAATAACAACTCGAGCTAAGGTTGGATTCCTATGAGAATGCCATGATCCACAAAGAGAAGACAAAGAAATGGCATGACAAGCACATAGTCCAACACAATTTCTAAGAAGTACAATAAGTGTTGCTCATTAACTCTCATTTGAAGTTGTTTCTAGGCAAATTGAAATCTAAATGGTTGAGACCTTTTACAATGGTGAAAGCTTATTTCTAAGGAGCGATTGATATTAAAAATCAAAAGGAGAAGTTTTCAAGGTGAATAGATAACGTCTCAAGCCCTACTATGGGATGGAGTGAAAGAAGAATGAAGAAGTCTTTTTCACTTCACCACTACACCTAAATGAAAATAAGAAGTGTGAAGCTATAAGACCTTAAAATAGTGCTCATGGGTTGTAACCCAAGTTTAATCTTTTCTTTGCAATTTTATAAACTTTTTATTTGCTTAGTTAGTTCTTAGTTTAATTCTTAAATAAAGTTCTTTATCTTTTGATAGATTTGCTATAGAGAAGATAGGAAAAAAGTGAGGAAATCAAGGTAAGTCAACTTCAGAAAAATTTTCCAAAATGGCGGTAACCATTTTATTTGATTTAGTTGTTAATTGTCCAGATTTTCCATTAAAAGTGTTGTTGATACTTGTTTAATTTGTATTCAATTGATTTCCATGTCAAAATAGTAAGTAAGATGAAATTAGGTAGCTTTTGTTTAAACTAGGCATGTAGAAAGATTTTAGAGACTTTAGAAATCCCAAACCCATTACGATTTGGTTTGCCTAGTCCCACTAGGATTAGGAAAGGTAACATTGCCTATAAGTATACAAAATTTATACTTTTACTATAATTTTCACCTTGAGCAGCATTTGAAGAAAAACAAATGGACCTTTTATAGCCTAAGATCAAAGAAGAGCCATCCCAACCCAAACCACCACCATCTCTTAAGATGCCCAAGCTAGGAATCCCAACTCCACCAACCAACACCCTTACTTCAGAGCAAGTTATAGCCTTCTATGCTTACCATATAACTTTTTTTAAAGAGAATGAATGTCCATTTACACTTAAGGACATAGTAACCATAAAGGGTAAAGCCAAAGGAGTCAACAAAGAGATTAAGACTGAGGATTCTATAAGTGAGAAGGAGGACAGAGTAAAGAAATGAAAAAAGGTACCCACACTTAAGAGTGGTAGAGGAAGGCCACTAAAAGCCAAAAGAGGAAGGGGAAGATTAAGAAAGGACTAAAATGAGTTTTTATGTTCTTAAGTTAGTGGTTTAATCCCATGGATGTTGGTTTCAAAGTTCTGGATGTAGGAACTTTGCTTTTGATTTGATTATGTTTTATTTTTAGTTGAAGTTTGGCTATGTTTATATAGAGTTTGATGATGTTAATTTTGAGTTTATTGATATTTTTTTAATGTTTGATGTTGATGTTTTGCACTTATTTTGAAAGGGAATTTGTAAGTTTGAACACCTTATTTAATGGTTTTTAGCATTGTTCTTATGTCTAGAAAGTGTTTAAAGCATTTTTTAAGAGGGATCAAAATTTGCAAAAATTCACAACCATCAGACCCAAGCATTGTCACGCCTATAACTGTGACTTGCTTAAGGGGAGTCGAGCAAGACGAAGTCACATGCTATGACTTACATCACAAGCCGCATTACAGCTCACTCTTGAAACTCACATAAATTGTTGCACCTGCTACACATGTTGTAGGCTATGATAGGCATAATTTTTGTGCATAAAAGGGAGAAATGAGGGGAAATTGAGTCCAATTTGAAACTCAAACCTACATTATCTGAATATGACACTCTCTACTCTATAAATACCTTTTTTCCTCCATATTCACATATTCATACACTCAAACATCCTTTTAAAGTTTGAGCTCTTTTAGAAGCCCTTTAATCATCATCCTTCCCTCTTTCTTTCAGCTATTTCTTAGCTTCTTTACTCTTCCTAAACAACTACCCTCACATAAACTTCATCATATCATCATGTCTTCAAAGGCTTTATCATCAAGGAAAAAGGGGAAGTAACACTAAAGGGCTCCAAGAGACTTATCATCCAAATATAATTCTCCTTTTATAATCTTTAGTAATGTAAAGGTGAGAAATATCTATCTCTTGATTCTAAAGTGCATCTCTAATGAAGGTTTCTAAATGAACCTACATTTGTGTAATTAGAAATAAATGATAAGATGATAGACTTGCTAGGTAGGTTAGGATGGGCAAAGTTTTCATTCACACGACTTCCATCTTATAAGAGGCTTAATCTTAGGTTCTTTTTCATACTTCACTTTGATGATGAGAATCAGTCAATTCTTACTTTTAAACTATTTGGTACAAATCAAATAAACACCATGAGAGATGCTTTTCTTTTTCCTAGAGGGGGCATGTGTGACCAACCCGAGAACTTTAGTGCAAGTACCTTTAGGTAGAGAAAAAAAAAAGATAAGTGCCACATGATCCTTAATAATTTCATGGTCTTTCATATCTTTAGGCAGCAAGTGTCAACCAATGTGTCTAAGTAAGAACACTTTTTCATGTGATGTGCTAAAAAAAAGTTGAAAGTCTCCACTACTTATCATCTTTTCCAAAATTTGATGAATTTAACTAAGTAATCTAGGCAAGTTATGGGTTTAGGGCACATAATTACGAGTTTGGCAATAGTTGTTTATGGATTTGACCCTAACCAAATTGACGAGGAAGCTTTGCTTAGTATGAGGACTTTAGATCTATTTATACTAGGAAGGATGGGAATTATGACATCCAAATTTGGACTACCAAGGCTTACCAAACCAAAGAAGCTTAGAGGAGAGGCAAGGGGGAGCAGAGCACTGAAATGGGAAGCCTTATCAAAGGATGAGGAAAGTGAATATGATATTCCCATTGTACCACCTTTCAATACTCTCCCACGTTAATAGGAGCAATCTAGTGTACATTAAGAGGGACCATAGAGCCAAGTTCTTTACAAGTTGAGGTAATACCTAGCTCTAGCCGACATCAATTTGCCTTCTCCACCAAATTCACCTTGATGCACTTTGCTTGGCAGATTTTTGGTTAAGTTAATGTTTGATTTCCTTTTCTTCATGATGATATATGAGATGTTATCTTTGGTTGTTTTAATATTTTGTTTTGTTTGGTTGTTCAAAATGTTTTCATGTTAGTATGTAAGGTGTTTGAATTTGTACCAAAACTATGTTTGTTTTGTATGGCACCTTGGAACAATGTGATGATGTATTAGTCAAGTTGAATTGGCTTTTCTTTTGCATTTTCCTATTTCTCTTAGTTGTTTATACTTTCTTATTATTTTATCTTGGTTGGATACTTGATTTTTCTTGATTTTTTTATAATGTTAATGTTAATGTAATGTAAGACAAATGCATATGGAGGATTTAAATGTAATCAACCTTATAACAGGATGAGAGAAGAGTATTTATTTCTATATTACCTCTTTTATCTTTTGTTCTTAAGGACAATGCCATATTTGAGTGTGGGGGAAAGGATTATAATATTATGCTTAGACCTATATTATGCTTACACCTATGACCAAGGCTAAATAGACTATTTTTTTTTTTTTATGATTTTCGCAAGGATATATATAGCTCTGTTAGGCTTTATTTAGTAATCACCATGAGTTACTATAAGAGATGATGCCATCTTCAAATGAATTTAAAATGAATGAGTCTTGAGTTAGTTGCTTACTTGTCAAGTGTAACTTAGGAATTTATAATAGTTTGAATTTAATTAGATTTTACTTCGCATGTACATCAAAGTAGGTAATTTGGCTAGCTATGGATCGATATAATTGCATGAGCTTAAATGAAGGATTAATTGCTATTATGCCTTTTTAATTATCACTGATATAGTTTATGAGATATGATTTAGGAATGATCAAAGTTAAACCAAAAGCAAGAAAAAGGAAATAAGTACACTATTTTTATGATGCTTAACAACTAGAAATCTTTGTGACCAATGTCAATTTTTGGATAAAATGACAAACTGAGAGCATAAGTATGCAAAGCATTTTGAATAAAGTCATATGTTAAGTAACTAGGTGCATTCACCACCTATGTTTGTAATTACATAAAAAGGAATATTAACTCTCTGTGAAAGAGAAAGAAAAATTGAAAGAAAAAAAAAAGTGCTTAAAAGAAAGGTAAATCCAAATGATTTATGTGTTTAAAGTTATTCTTCTCATTATTAATTAGTGAAGATAATGGTTTTTTAATATGTTTTACATTATGATTATGCCTATTGACAGTTTGGTTAAAGTGACTATTTATATATATAAAGTATAGCCTTATTGTTTTTAACTTTTCTATGAACGAGTGAGTTTTATTTTCAAAGTAGTAAGCTAACCCAAGTACATTTATTTAGCTAAGTCCTTGATGGGTATGTCTAATGTAGTACTTAAGTAATTGTCATTACAAGCATGGTGAAGTTATATGTTTTGTGAAAGTTATGAAATATTTTGGCTATCTATTCTTTGTCACTTAGGGACAAGTAGTGATTAAATGTGGGTGAATTTGTGAGGCTTAAGTTGTTTTAATGGATTTTGAGATTGATTTAATGTAATTCTATGATTAAAATAACTCATTTTGAGTGTATTTATGTTATTTCTCACATTCAGATGCTTTATAGGCGTTTTAGCAAGTTTACAACAAAATTAGACTAAAATTGGCAAAACTAACAACTTTAGGGACCAAGCTAGAATTTGGCCACACGAAGAGCGATCACCTTCGGATGTGCCTACGACAAAAGTCATAGATTGTGACTCTCCATGCTTGTGTTGGTTGTTGTGCCTTCGAAAAATGTTGTTGCTTATGACATGGATGCTCCAGATCTTACATTTTAGCCTACATTTTAGCTCATTTGAAGGTGTATAATAGAAAAACACTTTGGTTTTTCCTCAAGAGGAAGAGAGAGACAAAAAGAGATCTTTTGAACACTTAAAAAAGTCATTTCAAAGAGAAAAAAAAAAAAAAGGAAACAAAGCTTCAAACAAAGATTAAGTGCAAGAGCTTAAAAGATCACTTAATTAAAGAAAAAAAAAAAAAGAAAAGGCGATTCACTAAGCTAGTTTGGAGATTTCATTTTTCGTTCTTTTTGTTCTTATTTCTTTATCAATGATGATGCTTTTGTTAGATTTGTCTTGTTTTGTTAGTATGTTAGGCTAGATCTTCGATCTAGGACCTTCATGTAGCCATGAAAGAGATTAATGAATTTATGATTTTAATTACAATATTAGGATTTTTTTTCTTTTATAAGTGAATGATTTTGAACCTAATGCTTGTGATTCTCTGATACCAATTGCATGATTTTGTGTTCTATTTATAGATCAAAAAATTATAAATTGAAATTGTAACATCACTATCCACATTCATTGGAATTATCACATGAATATATTTATTGCACAAATGATATGAAATCTCACATGAACATATGCACAGGATAAATAATCATTTGGACATGTGAATTGTAAAAACACGACAATGACAATGACACCGTTCCATTTGGGATACTTGAACATATATGCAGTGTTTGCGTAGTTATATGACAAATTATTTCATGTTGTGTGCTTATTATGACATCATAAATAATGGTGTTTGAGAGCTCATCTAAAAGTATAAGAAGCATCTAGGAATTAGGAGATGGATGAAAGTGCTTAATGAGTGAAGAAGAGGGACTAAAAGAGGAAAAGTGACCTTCCAACCAATAGAAATGAAACACCATGATTTTATATTATTATAATAAGTTTATATCTGCTAATTAGGGTCAGAATTGAGGGGTAAACCGTGGAATACACCAGAAACAAAGAGAGAGCAAAGGAAAGAAGAAGAAGAAGAAGAAGAAGAAGAAGAAGA